>JBBMOC010000026.1:5778760-5940589 GCA_037975185.1 Centropyge bicolor
AAAAAAATCACATACTACATAAGCGTTTTTTACTGCTCCACATGCATGTGAAGGCTTAATATCTCTGAAACTATTGGAGATATTGTCCTGAAATTTTGCATAGCAGCATTTAGTAACAAGGACATTACAATAAAAGATTATGAAGCAAATCTGAGATGGTGCAAAAAATTCACTTGAAAAAAATCACATACTTTTCATCAGCTTTTTTTACTGCTCCACATGCATGTGAAGGCTTAATATCTCTGAAACTAGGGATGAGCCGGATACTCGTTTCAGATAAGACAGAGCAATAGAATTCTATTTGCACAGCAGTTATTAGTAACAAGGATATTAAGATAAAAAAATAGGAACAAAATCTGAGATGGTCAGTCGGGAACTTTCTCTAAAATCTCGTGATTTGGAACGGAATTACCCTATATGTTAATTCTTTTTGCTGTCTTTTCTCTACAGGTGAATCCAAGGTGGAGCAGATCCCATCCACGCCCTGCAGCCCACCATCGTCTTCCTCTGTGACCACACAGCCGACTCCCAGGACCGACCTGTTCCCTCCCCCGCCCCCCGACGCCTCCCCTGCTTCTCAAGCTAGCCGTCCTCCGACTCCACCACCTGAACCTGAACAACCTACGCCATCACTGTCCAAAGAGGAGGAGGGCGAGACACAAGGAGCCTCTGAAGTGAAGCACAGGACTCCCAAAAAAGACCTGCTGGAGATCGACCGTTTCACAATCTGTGGTAACCGCATCGACTGACCAGCGGCAGCCGCTGATGTAGCGATTAACCACTCAGGAAGGACGGAGAGCATCCTGGCCAACGGCAGCAGAAAGCTGACTATTTATTTAAGTGGCAATACGGTAAATTATTGTGAACATGGACGCTTAGTGTGAGATGATCCTGCTGTTGTTGAACTCGAGAAGTTTGACAAAGAAAACTTCACGAAACAGCTGGAGACAGAAAGTGTGACTGTGACAGCCCAGTCGTCAGGATGAACTGTCATGTCAGAGAGAGAGCGAGAGAGAGAGTGTGTGTGTGTGTCTAGATGTTAGAATGGTTCAGTATTTGGAGTGAGTGTGAGAGTGTGTGTGTGTGTGTGAAACAGAGTACGTGTGAGAGCACACAAGCACTTCCTGTTGGAGCAACACTGGGACCAGAAAGAGAGAAATTTCTCAGTTCGCTCAGCAGCCAGAAGACAAACTTCAAGACTCTTACATTAAAGGAAACACCTGAATCACGTCGCATTGCTTCAGGTGTTTCGTTTGTTCTCAAGAAAACCACATTTAAAAATCTATTAGGTTTCTTTTCGTAAAATATCAGGTGTCATCCAACATATCGACACAAATTACAAGAAACAATATCCTGTTTTTACAGCACAGCCTTTCTAATCAGACACAGACAGAGGTTAACCTAAAGAATTCAGCGAAGAAATTTAGAAATCTACTTAACAGTGGAAAGACTTGTAACAGGTTCTTCAATCAGCCAGTGGTTCCCAACCTGAATGCCTCAACCCGCAAGTGACATAAGATCTGGTGGGAGGCGATTAACAAGCTCGGAAAGCAGAAACAACATATTTACACAACAGAAATTGAGTTGGCTTAAGCCTTTTTCAAATGAAACAGAAAAATGACTTTTTATCTAAACTGGTCACAAACTGAAGACAGTGGCTTGTGTTAAGGGGTCACAGGCCAATAAGGTTGGGAAGCACAGCTTTAACCTCTTCATTCCACTGGGCACGGCTGTGACACGGCTGCTGGAGCTGATCACGGCCGCTCGCTTCAGAGGCAGCTCGCTGCTCTGCTTAGTCTATGTGTCTAGTCTTTTTTTGACAGAAGCCACACAGAGCAGAAGAAGTCAGACACAAGAATAGTAGAGAGCATCCAATCAATTTTCATAATAAAACAGACAAAAAGAAAACCATGTAAGAAACGATACAACTACCTAACCTACTCATTCATGGTAGAAGCACAAAAATCAAGCATAATCTGAACAAGTCAACAAAACCAGGCAGACAAATGCCTCTGGTGGAGTACGAAGCCGTGTGGGGGACAGAACAAACCCACGGTCACCGAGCCGTGCCCGGTGGAGCCAGCCACACACTGATATTAGAGACTATGCATTTCTGCTTCCTCCATTAACTCCTCAGTTCAGAAGTCGATACCTCAGCGAGACGATGGTCGTTAAAGAGTTTTGCAGTGAAGCATCATTTTACTTTCCAGCACCAGTCCACGGAGTTGTGAACGTGACTGAGAAGAGTGACTTTTAATGAGAGCCTTAAGTGGAGCCCTTTGTTTACACAGCCAGCAGATAAAGTCATTTGCAGCCCACACAGCGCCTTCAGCAACTGAAGGACCTTTCATCAAAGCAGCCAGTCAGCGCTCGACATTAACAGAAGCTGCCGGTCAAATGCTGCTGACACCAAATCTGCTGCTTCTACCAGCCGCTTACGCAGACAGACGTATTTCACAGCTTCACTTCAAACTATGGAAAAAGAAAACTTGTTTGTTAGTAAAATACTGAAACATGCTCATAGATGCTGAGGATAATCTTAATGTTCTTCTTGCTTAGGGTACATTTTTCTAATGGCTTTATATGCAGCATATATACAGGCAACAAGTCATCATCTGAAAATGTTTTATTAACTCTAAACTGCATATAATCATTAGACAAGTGTTGTCACTTCAATCCAAGGATTAATATCACATTTCACAACCTTCATCAAGTAACCAGTCATTTCACTATAAAATGGTATTTGATTCATTCATGTTTGGCTTTGAGAATGTTTGCACTGATGGACCGTGTTGTCTTAAATACGACGTCGTAACGTATGTTTCTCATCCGACTCTCAAGTAATGTTTTAATGTTTACATCTTAGAAATTAGAAGCAATATTTCCACAACAAAATGCCTTTGTTGCATGTGTGTTTTACATTTTGTTGATTGACCTTGTAAAATTGTTTGCTAAGATTTAATCTTTTACTGCAATGAAAAAAAATCTATAAATTCAATATATAACAGATCATTATATTTCATTTGTCGCCCATGTATGTAATTGAGTGTAAAGATATATTATATATTATTCCTAGAGAGCAGTGCCAGGCCATAGAGCAGCCGTGCCAAATATTTAATTTGTGTCAGAACTCAATTTTTATTTGATGCGAATTAGTTAAAATCGTTAAATAATGGTACGTTATGTAGCACTTTATGGTTCCTTTCCAGGGTTGCTATTTGCTATTCTACAGCAGTGATGTGCAGCAAGCTAGTTTTAGCAGAATTACATAGAGAAATATGTTATTTGACAAAATATAATAATTTGGGAAATTACCATCAAATCGAACTACATGTTGGTAAATTAAAAAAAAAAAAATCTTTATTTTGGAATTTAAAAGTTACTTTACTGTCCTGTTAATTACACAGTCTAACATATGACTCGTAGTAATAGATTTAAAGTTGCTTCAGCAGAAGCTGCCATAATATAAACTCATGTTTTACTTTGAGCAAAAGGAGGATGTATATAATGTAAACACATATCAACATTTATTTGACTGTGTTTTGGAGAACAAGGTTCTTTATAATGTTCATTACCGTTGTAATAAGGAAGATAGTTCTATTTTTGGAGCTGCCAGTTGTGATATGATAATATGTTTTATGCATGAAATCTGACTCTCCTCAGTCCTTCATGTGGTTTGGTCAAATGTGTCTTCTCCACTGGCCTGAGCTCAGTCTTGTTGTGGCCGGTCTGTCCCCTGTCAACCGGCTGAGCCTCACTGGTCCCAGTCTGCAGCGCAGAGCAGCCACAACCGGACCCAGCTGAGCTCAACCGAGCTAATGGAGATGAGGCACAAGTGTTCTTATGTGAGCTGCGATGGTCCAGTACACTGCCTGCTTTGTTTCATCAGTTTGGTTCCTTATTTAATTCCTACCTCGATATTGTATGAAAATGCCCCCTTTTGGATTAATAAAAGTTTATTTCTTAAGTGTGTTGTTTGAATCTCATAATATTCAGTAGAATCTTTGTTCTTTGTCTTTTAGATGTTATCTGACATATTTGTCTGTTCTCCCTGTCTCAGTCTCTTCTCTGTGTTTAGAAGGTGGATTTATGTGGAAACAAGGTTTGAGCCTTTAGAGTTTTTGCTGTTCAAGTAGTGTCGTCATTTAGAGATGATGAAACAAACTTCCTACAGGTTTCGCTCACAGCAGTAAGTTTACCTCATTTCCTGCAGTTTCTGGGAGCTGCTACTTGACTTGATCCTCGACATACAGCTGTTCTTATCCATGAGTCTGGAAAACCTGAAAAAGAAAATAAAAACCAGAATTTTTCAGTGTTGTACCCGAACGCGTTCAAAGAACGTTCGTTCATGAACTAACTCATATTTTGGGTGAACGTGAAAGTCCCGTTCATTTTTGCTTGATGAACGTTAAATTGTGAACGCATTCATTCTGCTGTTTCTTGAACGGCACTCTGATTTCGTTCAGATTACGTTCGTGCCAGATTTCAAGAGCCCTCGGCGAAAAACCAAGCTAAAACAGTAAAAACACATGGTAAACGACCATTAAAATGTCGCGGATAACCACCCGATCTGGCAACCGCAAGTCCTGCCTGTCGCTCTACCAACTTCGTCATCAGCGGTCGTCAGTCTCGTCGTCAGGATGCGTTTACTGAGAAACTAATTCCCATACAGTCGGCAATTAGCTCGTAGCTCGTGGCAACGTAAAAAAAAAAAAGAACTAAAAAAGAACGAAATAGTTCATTTTGGGGAAGCATGAACTTTAGTTCACAATTTTTAATTATGAACAATGAACTGAACTAGTTCATTTTAAAAGGTTTGAACTGAACTTTGAACTAGTTCATATAGAAAGTGAACTTTCCCAACACTGGAATTTTTACATATAAAACTATAAAAGCACTCGGAGAGCGCAGACCTCTGCCAAGCAGCACAGTTCCCCCAGCTTATTGTGACTTACACCCCAAAATATTAGTCCTACCTTTGATTTATCTATTTCAATGGATTCCTGGACCATAAAAACATACCCTTAGCAAGTGGAATCACATCGATATCATTTTTAGTTTAATAGTTATACCCGAAAATCCACATTTCTGTAATGGCGGTTTTCCGGATCACCTCCAAAATTTAATCATTTGTTCCTTGTCCCAGAAAGGACATTTCCTGAAAAATTCATCAAAATCTGTCCATATCTTTTTGAGTTATGTTGCAAACAAACAAACAAACAAACGCCGGCAAAAACATAACCTCCTTGGTGGAGGTAAAAATGAAAAACTGAACATCTAGTAGAACCTAATAAAGTGGCCACTGAGTGCATCATGTGCTCTGTGCGATAAAGATCTGGAGATGGGACTGTTAATCAAATTACTGTGTCCATGAGCAGGAAGGAAAGACCTTCATGTCTTTTAGTCCAAAATGTGCTGATGTGATGAAATCATCACCTTCACCTCAAAGACAACTGAGCAAAGTCTATCAACTGATCAACACTATCTGATATAGTTAAAAGCTCAGAAAAAGACAGGAAGTGGAAACTGAGTTGGGACTGTTTTAATATAAATCTCTGTATTTCCTGTCTTTGGAAGCTCACAGGCCGACAGCTCATGACAGTGATGACAGAAAAGGAGCTTTTTAAAAATTGTTACTCCTGTCAGTAAGCTGAGGGTTAGATCAGTGACGAGCTCACCTGTCCAGAGGCTGAGCTGTGTCGGAGGCAGGTCAGGGAGAGACGTTCTTACAGGGTTAATCTCCTTACAGTGCTGAATACAGACGATCTTCAGCGACCAGGAAGCTGTGTCGAGAAAAGATGACAGTAGTAGTACAGTAGTACTTGGGAAGAGTCCAGTGTGTACTTGCTTTATTACATTAATTCATTCCGGTAGACTGATGCAGGATTTTTTCAAGTTAGCATGACTGGATGGATTTTTAAAGAAATATAAGGAGGGACATTTTGTCCTGAAAAAGTTTTTTTTTTTTTTTTTTTTGGAGGAAGTCCTCAACCAGTCACATGATGTCCTTAGTGTATGAGAAGTGTCTGTGCAGCTAAAAGTCCCATCTGCCCCTCTGCTGGTCTAATGACTGTGTGTGATCAGTGAAGAAAGGTGCTCAGAATCAGTGATCAAAGGCTCCCAAACAGGAGGCCCCCTTGTCTCCAGGAGCCAGGGGCCCCATGTGCTCCACAGAGAGGACAAAGATGTTATTGTGCAAAGAGACAGAAGCAGAGCCCACCTGATCGCTGCTCAGCCAATCACGTCGCCCCTCTGGGCTGCACCTGTGGTATCTTCTGTCTGCCCTCTGGGTGGAGATGGGGTCAAAGGTCGGGAAGAGAGAGAGAGAATCTGTTGGCAGACGGAAAGTTAGCTGTGGTGAAATGTAGTAAAGCAGGTGAAGAACTGAACAGCTTACAAATAAATAAATAAATAAATAAATAACCAAAGAAAAGTGTGTCTAATTCTCTTAGTTGAAATGTCTCCTGACTGTCGACATTCACTGTTTGAAAAAAAGGAGATTCATGTATATATCTCTTTTGAATATTTGGTTAGTTTGTTTACGTACCAACCCAGATTTGTAGTAAAGCTACAATGTACAAATACTCCATTAGAAGTCACAGTTTTGCATCCAAAATGTTAAATGTTACAAGTAAAATTACAGACCTTTTAGACACAAAACGTACAAGTACTCAGAATGTGATTTATAATATACTATATTATAGAGGTAATATTTGACTGATGCACTGAGATAGAAGTTTTTGCTGGTCAAGATGGGGCTAATTTTATTACAGTAACTATAGGATAGATCAAGTTTTGTTTGAAATACTATTCTGCAAACTTGTAGCTGCAGCTGCTGAACGTGTTGGAGGAAAAATTGTCTGAAAGGTAGTGAAGTACAAGTATCATAACATTAATAGAAATACTCATGAAAAGTATGAGCAGTAGTGGAAGTAACTGAGTACATTTACTCAAGAAATGTAGTTATGCACAATTTTTAAGGAAGTTTTCATGAATATTGCAAATGATGTGCTACTTTGTACTTTTTACATGTCAGATGTAAATACTGGACTTTTCATCCCACTACATCCATCTGACAGCTGAAGTTACTGATTACTTTGCAGATTTGGATTTCAAAGAGAAAACATGATCACATAAACACTGCACATCTGAACAGATTAAAACAGGAAGTTCAATCAGAATCAGCTTGACAACAACATTTAAATGCTGCTCACATGTAAATGCACCAGTGATACTAATCCAAATATACTGCATGATAATATTACTCTCTGAAAGAAATACTTTTGATACTAAGACTTTTCTGATAATACTTTTATTATGGTGTATTTTGAATGGAGAACTTTTACTTGTTATGGAGTATTTTTAAATCTGAATACTTCTTTCACTATTATTTGCAAGTAATTCAAAATACATAAGTTCAGTAGTTAAGTAAAAGTACCTAGTTACTTTCCAGCACTTCATACTTTTCTTAAATATTTCTGTCAGTCTAAGTGTGCTTTAACTGACTTTGAGGTGATAAATGAATGTTTGTTTGCAGACAGTGTTACACAGGAGCAGCGCCCCCTTCTGGACGCTCCTGCCTCCGTGTGTCGGGAGCGCGCCTCGCTCCCGTGACGCACTGATGCCGGAGCGACTCGGCGGGTCTGAAGGCAGCGAGCAGAGCAGCCGGTGAGTCCGACAGGAGCGTCAGAGCCGCGGGGAGCCATGAGCAGCAGAGCGGGGTGAAGAGGAGCTCCGTCCGCCTCCGTCCGCCTCAGACCTCCCTCATCCTCCGACACAGCAGCTCGACCTCCGGCTCACGTCCGCCTGCCGGTGACCCGTTTAACCCCAGTGCGAGTCGGTCCGGGTCGGTCCAGGTCTCAGCCCAGCGCCATGTGGCAGACCGGGACCCTCCTGCTCCTCCTCCGCCTCCTCCTCCCGGTGTCCGCCGAGCTCCAGCAGGAGACCGAGCCCCGCAGACTCCCGCCGCCCGGAAAGTTGGATTTCGGCTATGTGCCCGCGGGAGTTTATGAGACTCTGGCCCACTACGAACCGGGACCGATCGGGATCCTGTTCCACCTGGCGCACGCCTTCCTGTACGTGGTGCAGCCCAACGCGTTCCCGCAAGGTGAGAACCCCACATCCACGCATGCACACACCCACAGATCCACAGATCCGGAGTGAACACATGAAAGAGTGAACACATGCAAGACATCCAGAGTGAACACATGCAAGACATCCAGAGTGAACACATGACATCTAGACCCAGAGTGAACATATGCATGACATCCAAAGTGAACACATGCATGACATCCAGAGTGAACACATGACAGTGAGAATGAACACATGACATCCAGACCAGAGTGAACACATGACATCCAGAGTGAACACATGACATCCAGAGTGAACACATGCATGACATCCAGAGTGAACACATGACAGTCAGAGTGAACACATGCATGACATCCAGACCAGAGTGAACACATGAAGTCCCTGGTAAATCTTGGGGGACATTTCCAGATGATGCATTTGGGAATACTCACTTTAAAAACACTAAATTAGTCTGACTGTGATCACATGTTATTAACCGTTACTGCAGGTTATTATCTCTGCATGTAGTGAAATCATTATCAAAGTGTCTCCTGATTGGTCGTCTTATGAGACAGGTTGGGAATATCGCGCACTGGGGATCAACAAATCAAATCTGGTTTTTATTGGTCGCCTCCTACTTTGGCCAAAACTCTGCATCCATGTTTACATTAGTTCTCATGAACGACTGTGAGTCTTTGAAGCTGGAGACACGCAGCTCGTCTTCTGTCTCAGTGGAGGTGTCCACTCCTGCTTGTGCATCACGTCTCTGATTTGACAGTCGAAGCGCTCGAAGGTGCTGCAGTTTGTTTGGATGTGGGAGCACCCGGACGCTCACACTGCTCCTGCCTCTGCATTTAATACAATTAGAGCTGACTGCTTAACCAAACGCACATGAGGTGTGTGTGTTTAATTGGGTCGTGGACGCTCCGAAGACGCCCCCCCCCCCCATGCGTCACCGTCTGCGTCCGCACTCCATCGGAACATTTTGCAGATTAGCAGCTCTCTGAGTCACCTTGTTAATTGGGTAATCCCATAATCCCGTGCGCCATATGTTGTTGGCCTTTTAGTTTCCAGTTTGTCACCAGCACCAGGGGGGGTGGGGGGTGGGGGGGGCTCGTGGTCTAATCCTATGGAGGAGCCGGACCACTGCTCGGTGGAGTTGTCAGTTCGTTCACGGGTGCATCCGCCGAATGATGCATGAGTGGAAATCATGTGGAAACTGTTGGTTCCTGCACAATAGTTGAGCGGACAATCGCTCGTGCACGGCTGTAGGTTTGTCATTCCTTTGAGTCGGAGGCCCCCGAGGGAGTCATTATTATTTTTGGGTTCATCACAGTGTAGACGGCGTAAGCAAAGGCCATGGAGCTGGCACGGGCGTTTAGCACGAATCCAGTCGTCTGTCAGCTCTGTTTTGATGCAGGCAGGCTGGTTTGCATTGAACCTCTGTGACTCGCAGAGCGGCTGCAAGAAGCCGCTCTGCATCGAGACGTTTGTAGGAAAACACAAATCGGAGTCGCATTAAAATCTATAAGACGAGCGAAGAGAAGAACGTGCGAGCGGTTTCCGGTCCAGCGGTTTGCGGCCGGAGGCGGCGTCGATGTCACAGCTCTGTCTGTCTTCACTCGGGCCCGTGGTGAGACGCAGCGTTCGCCTTCCTCCAGGAGACATTTAAAGAATTAATCACCGAACGCTCGAGGGAAGAATCTGCACAAACCGCCCTTCTTAACAAGTGCTGCTCATCTCGTAGTGAGTTTTCAGATTTCATGTTCTTCAAAGGGGACAGTTCACCCGAAAACACAAAAATGGCATCTGGACTCAGCAGCAACGTCTCCTCTGAAGTAAAGTGACACGAAAACACAGACTGACTGTGAGCTGATCCAGAGACAGTGCACAGCTGGATTATTGTGATGTTATGGCTACAAATACTTATTTTCATTACTGGTTACTTTCATAATTGTAAAATGTGAGAAAATTGTAAAAAAAAAAAAAAAAAAAAAAAAAAGCCCATCAAAACTTACCACATATTGGATTGGAGCAAATACACTTCATTTAACAAAACTGGAGGCAGTGATTTCATTTTCTATCTATAAATTACGTGAACAGTTTATCAGTTATCTAATTTATTGATTCCTTTAAGCTCCAAAATTTTGCATTTCAAGAACTCAACAGCTCCTTCATTTTAGAAATTTACAAACTAATCCCAACTGTAGATTCACTGACCAGCTTGTTACGGAAGTTTGGATCTGAGGATTTAATTCAAACTGCAACACATTGACCTTTGTTTTTTAAAAGAAATATTATCCCAACTCAAGATCCAGTTACTTTTAAAAAGCTCTATAAATGCAAGTGCAAATTCAAGTGCACTTTGAATTGGGATTACTCTGTCAAACGGGACGACCTGTGGCTTCAGGGTTCAGAGGCAGAAAATGAACCACAACTTCCCTGGTTTAGGTTCAGCTGAGACCAGTTGCATCTCTCTCTCCTTCATTTCCTGTCATCGCTTTATCCTGTTTATGTGAAAAACTTTTAAGGCATAGAAATACTTATAAACTTTGAAACTTTAGTCCAACAGGCAAGAAGTCATTTTAGTCATCAGCTTCCAGGTCAACTAGGGCCCTATAATTTCCAAGATCGCGGAATCGCGGACGGAATCGCGGAATTGAACAATAAAAACGGAATTTATTTTTAATGCGGAATATCGTGGAAATGTTGTTTTCATGAGAGAGAGGAACATAAACATGGGCAATCGTTCCTGGGGGTTGCTAATCAATGTGACACAACCCCTCCCCCCCTGCCCCTTTTCAAACCATATGAAAACATGGCGGTCCCCCCGTCTGCTAAAAAGCTACGTAATACGACGCTAACGCCTCACTACAGAGCTGAGCAGTTCCCGTCTATGTGTCAGGCGACGTGTTATTTTATACATTTTGTCAACACGCTGTTGACTGGAAGCGGAAAAATAAATGTGATGACCACCTGTTGTCCAAAAGTCTTTTTTTTTTTTAAGTCAAGCATATTTTTACTTGAAGAAAAAATTGATTATTAACTAATTGAGCACTTTATTATTTTTTTTTATTTGAAGTACTTGGTGCATTGTTGTGTTGCATGAAGCAGCAATAAAGTATTGAGGAAAAGTGCACTATTGTGTTGCCTCAATGAATGTAAGGTCATTTCTATTTAATTAGCGTGCATTTTATTCATAAACATTATGAAAACACACTCTTTTGTGGTAAAATATGGGTAAAAAGTTTTAAAAAAATGGAATTCCAAAAAATTAAAATGGAAAAAACGGAATTTGGGAAAAAATAAAACGGGATTTATAGGGCCCTAGTCAACAAACCTCCGACACCTGATCAGTCTCCATATTCTGATAAAGATCATATCAACTTCCATCAATCACAGTGTTCGGTATGAGCTGCACAGAAGCTCTAAATCTCTATTCTACATATTAGTCAGTATTCAACAGGCAGTCGACGTCCGCCTGATAGATCTGTCCAACCCTAGAAACGACTCTGAGAGACAAACATTATGCTGCTGTGTAATTAGTGACACCCCATCATCACGTCCTGCACAATCACCGCGTGACATCTTACATCTCAAAAAAAGACTTTATAGTCTCTTGAATGTACGACGCGGTCGACTGACGCGTTCATTCTCCGCGTCAAACGGCGCTCTGGCTCCGAGCTCGTGGGAGGTGTTGCCAGCAAAGAAGCAACAAATGTCTATCGCTGACGCCCACGCGAAGCAAATGAACAGTGACACATTCTCTCGAACATTTTTTTAACGGCTTTTCGCTGCGGCGTGGAAAACCTCACCCCTCCTCCCGCCCTCACACCTCCCCTCGCTCGACAACGCGCAGCAGCTTCATGCCGAAACACGGGCTGATGCAGAGACAGGAAGCCAATCACAGGCAGGAAGAGCTGGAGCTATAGTTGGAATCATCTCAGCTGGAAGGAGTTCAAAAGTTTAATGATATGAAGGGAAGTTGAGTGTTTTCTGTTCTCTCTCAGGCTGCATCACCGACGGATTTTAAAACTTATTTTTGCTGTTGAAGCCTTAATTAATAACCATCTTGAGCGAGAGGAACGCGCTCGCCCCCCTTTCTCTTCGGGTGAATCTCTGAGGTAGAAACTCCTGCTGCCTAAATTATAAAGTCTGACAGAAACCAAGCAAAAGATGTTAAGTTTGGATCCGCTTTTAATTCCTATTCACGTTTTTCTGGATGTTCATTAATTCATCCGCACAGTTGCTATGGATGAAGGTTGTAAATATAAGGAGAGACAGCTGGTCTGATTATACTGCAACCGTGGTTGTGTGAGTTCTTTAAATCTCTTTTGCTCCAGTCGCACCGCGAGGGGGAAAATGATTTTTAGAGAGGGATCAAAGGAATAAGAAGAAAAACTGTGCAAGTCGAGAGAAACAATCTTAAAGGTCGCTCCAGTCTCTGTGGGTTTCAACTAGTGCGCACACTCCGACATTTCACATCGAAGCAAGTATTTTTCACGGAGTTCGTAAGCAGTGTTTTGCTCAAGGACACTTCAGTAGAAAACACGGCTGCAGGTGGACACACATTCATCCACTCCCCGAACTAATAAAAACAGCGAATCGAACATATTGCATGTCTCTCATGTTTCCAAGTCTTTTAATTAATCTCGGTGTAACTCAGCCGTCATCACTTGAGAATAGAGGTGCATTAAGCTCCTGCGGTTTTAAGCATATCGTTTCACGCCTGTGGGCGAGCGCGGCTGGGGAGACGATGCCAGCCGCCGTCACGCGGCAGATCCCCGTCGGAAAGTGTTTTCTCATTAGCGTTCGTGTTCCCCGTCTTCAAGAAACCAGGCCTTGGTGGGATTCAGATAACGGAGGACTGGTGCAAATCTGGCATTAATTCAAGACAGTTGCCAGGGAAACCCATCGGCAGCCGTCATGGCCGCTGTGTTTGGGTTCACCTCGCCGCGTCTCATGGCACCAGCGTGATGAGAGGTAAAAGACTGTGGTGCAGTTAGCGAGGCAGCTGGGGTTATATGATCTGAGGTCATGTTTATTTAACACTCATCAAAAGGGAGTCCGGAGTATTTTCACAGCACCGAGGCATAAAAAGAGACTTTGGTGTTCAGTGAAGGACGCGTCGACATGAAAGGAACCGAAGAGAAACACTTCAAAAGATTTTTTTTTTTTTTAAACCAAGGACAAAGCACAGATCGAAGCAATTCGTGATGCGCATCAGAGATTTACTGGAATTAAAAAGTGGGAGACATTTTGGTTTCGTGTCTTTCATGTTGTGAGGAAGAAATATTGACGGAGCAAGGGACTCTTAAAGGTTAAATGCTGAGAAATCTCAAGCGTAATGGTGAATGAGGGTCAAAGTTATAAATATTTAGTTTGAATTCAGTCTTTGGTCTCTGTTTTTGCTGCTGAACAGACTTTAGTTTTCTCTTGACATTTAAGGTTAAATGTAAATATATATACTCTATTAACTATTAAAGGGGTATTCCAGGGATTTAGTAGTACATTTCCACGAAGTCGGGAAGTTTGCAAGAGACACATTAAAAAGTGAAGGTTCAAAACTGATGACAAAATATCCAAACTTTTAGACTCTAGTATGGATAAAGCTTCAAAAAGCAGTGGTGGCTTAAAGGTTAGAGAAACTGCATTTATTAGGGACAGGGGAAAAAAATCAATTCTGAGATACAGTGTCATTCTCTCTTGAAAGATTATGTCTCAATCCAGGACACAACAGACAGCAAAAACCATATTTCAAATTTCCACCCTGAGTTGTAGGAAAAACAAATTATTAGTTGCTGCCCACCAGAGACATAAGTAAGTAAGAAGCAAATAGTTATACAGTAAGAAATAAAAGGTCATATATATGAAAATTTTGCATCGTAGCTGGCAAAATTGAAACAAATGGTGAGGTGTCTATAGACTTAAACCATGAGCACTTATTTGTCAAAAGTGAAATGTGACTGGAGCTTTAGACTTCCAAGATTTTCAAACTCCAATCTTAGAGTTTGTAACAGAGTCCTTCCATTATTTTCATACTCCAGCTTGCCTCATTCAAAACTCGGGACTCCAAAACAATTACACCAAGTATATTTTACAATCACAGACTCCAGTTGTCCAAAAACTGGCCTTATAACATAATTTTGCTTATAATCTCTTCCAAAAAGCCTATTAACACTATGGCCCATTAAACTAAACAAGAACCAAATTACAAGCGTGGCAAATCACTGTTAGTGGATTAAACTGCACAAAGTGTCTTTCAGCATATGACTGCTCAAGTGGAACATTAAGACTGACTGTCCTCAGCTGGAAGTTTAGAACATTGTTCAGGAATCCAGCTTAGTGTACGAGTAATGACACAAGACTGTGAAGAAAACTGAATCAGAATGACTCCAATGTAACAGCCGGCCCTCTGTGGATTACTCAACAAAGACTGGTTTTATGAGTATTACAAACTTGGTTACATGTTAATTTAGGAGGCTGCTTTGTGGCCACTTTGATACAGATGAGAGAAAGTTTGTCAGGATTTCACTTTAGTTCGGTTGTGGTGTTTTAACCTTGAAGACCATCAGCTCTCCTGGGTTCAATTTGACTGCACCAAAATGAAAATCCTACGATAGATAATGAGCTTCGAGTTTCCACAGGTCCTTCGCAGCACGTGAGGATGACTGGTTGATGCCGCGGGCACTGTTACCCCGCTGTACAGCTGCGAAGTGATTAGAGTGTCCTTCAGCTGGAAGGTCGGGGACTCGAGCCCCATGACAGCAAGCATCTGCTCTGCTGAAGTGTCCTTGAGCAATCTACTGAGTGCCAGTCTGGGCCTGACCCTGTGCTTTAACAGTTCTTTGAAGTATGGTGACTTGCAGAGACACACTTTCAGATGAGAGTTGTTCACCCAGTGTCCAAAGGAACGAAGGCAACCAAGTCATGAGTCAGTGTTTTTCAGCATTTTTCTCGCCGGTTGCAAACATTTTCCTAATTAGGGATGGCTTCAGCGGTGGGCACATCTGTGAGGATTATCATTAGCTGCTGTGATGATCCCCCAAAAGGGCTTACATTTGCAATCATAATGTTTGGCAGATCTGACTCATTTCTTCATTCATGATATTAAAAACAAGTAGATACACCAGTGACTTCCAGAAGCGTGTGTGCCGTTTGGTGTTGACATCATCCAAGGCCTAATTGTTCAGTGTTGCAATAAAATAAATGATTTGGCACAGTGAGGTCACACGTCACATTATGGTGATTCTCATTGGTTCACTGGGAGCTCGGATGCTGAAGGAGTGTGAGGGTTTAAAGGTCACGCTGTCTGAACTGTCCACACAGACAGACTTGCATTTTGCTGGGAGCAGTTTGTGGACAGTTTGTTGCAGATGGCACATTGACCCAGTAAAACAAGGGACAAAGAAGCAGCACCACTGTTTGTACACTTTCGAGTTAGTTTTCTTCAGCTCTGAAAAGTTATCACGGTGGTAACAGAGAGCCGAACTGACCTCTGCACTAACCTCTATTCCACCAGCTACTGTAACTCATTACTTTCTCTGCTCTTTCTGAAAAGGGCTCCTGATGTTTTCCATCCATAACTGAGCATCTACAACAGCACTATAGCATTTTCTATTGGAACTGGAAATCATTTTAAAGAAGTTAAATAACACATACAAAAAACTACAGCTCTCATAAAGATGTACACACACGGCAGCATGATATGTCCACACACCTTTTTACCTGATTTGTTCAACATCTTGGCTGTAATCTCTGCCGTCTAAAAATATCTGCACCGCTCAATATTCTGTGTCTCGCCCTGTTATTACAGACGAGACAGAGATTATGTCTGAACCAACCGTGGCCCCTCGCCTCGCCTGTTGAGATGATGGCCTTTAACTTGTGATGGTCTGGGATTTGATCTTCATTAAAAGCCACTAAAAACAGACATATTAATAATAGTAGACTTATGGAGTAAACTACATAACAGTACAACAGTACGAACACTGGTGAATACGTTTATGATCCTAGGCTGGATTTTTAGTTATCTTACATATTTGAAGGCCTGATGCAGTGTGTTGTTTGATGACGTTCCTGTGGCAAATGTTGAGTCGGGATAAACATATGAACTTTTCAAAGCCAGCGACACCCTGCTGGGCCAACACGGTGGTCTTACTGAAACGAAAGAGGAAGCTATGTTGTTGTTGACAACGATCGAAATGTGGCTGAAAGCTACGACGTCTATGGTCTGGGCACCGCCTGCTGTACTTCATCATTAACTGAAACATTACTAATGCATATTCCGTATTGGTGTTTTTATCTTTTGGAAGGCTAAGTTATGGCCAAGATTAGCTTACAACAAATTGCAATTTTGAGGCCATTAGTGATCAAATCCTGAGGGATTTTATCCACTTTTTTCTCAATTATGTCTCAAATATTTGTCCAAAAACAGTTTGATTGAAACATAACTCTTCATTGTCGTCTGTGTGACATCCACACACTCTGTCACAGAGAAAATGGGATCATGTTGCCACTTTTCCATTCTTCTGTAGGATTGGATAGCTGCCCTGAGGCCGCGAGCACAAGCATTTCTGGATTGGAGGAAAGCATTCATGTCCTCAATATTTTACAGTTTTCTCAGCTTCCATCTGTTACTAAGCAAAATCAGATGTGACTTAGATAATATGATTTCATCTAATTATCTAAACACCCAACCAAACATGACATAATGATCTGATCTGTTTCACAAATCACTTTCATTTTACAATATATGATGGATTCTCTCAGTCCAAGAATCAGCCTGGTATAAATAAACTGATAAGCAGAGGCTGACCCAGTCATACTGTAGTGGCATCTGCATGAGGCAAAGTGATGTATATAGTTCCTCTGCAGTGTTTTGTACTGTCACACGCAGTCATGTCACAGCACTGACAGTGATGGCCGCTGGCACCGGGACGCTTCAGGACACACAGGCACAGCCTTACTCGCCTACAACATAATGCCAGCTGATGGCCAAAGGCAATGTGTCACTGCGGCACAGAGCGAAGGAGGCCAGGTGAATACATACAGAAATACCATACTATCCACAAGTTTCCATCTTTGGCTCATGTTTACAGATATTTTAGTATTAGATGCATGTCTGTGTGGTGGCATTCACTCTGATCTGACATATATTTATCATAATGCTTCAACCAAAGACAGAATATATATCTGTATCAAAGGGATGATGGCTGAACTCTTCGCTCCAGTGCTCAAACAGTTACACATTCACACTGTTGACTTTAAATCGTCTGCTGCTGTCTCTGACGAGGGCTACTCGCGGATTGAAAAATATTGTCTTTGCATTTGGCCACAGGATAATCTCATGAAACTTCAAACTCGACTGCAGATAAAGTGAGCTCTGCACTAAAAGTTAAAAGGATTTCAGCACCTCAGTAGGATTACATGGTGCACGCAATTCTGATATTCCAAAAGAAAAGAGATTTCTGACTGAACACACAAAAATTTGTTGTTGCACTGACTCTATGTATTAGACCTGTGTGTTTGAGTGACAGTTCAACTTCTGACTGATCTCAAAACTGGTGGAGGCCTATTTCTGCCAGAATGACTCACCAGGAAGTCTTGTGGTTTTGGTTTACATACACTTTCATTTCCTGTTTCTTATGTAAATATTTAAGTAGATTCATAAAGCCTCTGGATATACATTTACAACATTTTCCAGTGCAAATTTGTTTGTCCATTTTATTGCCATTTAAACTTTGTCTATCGAACCTTAATTCTTACACAGCCAGAAAAATAAATTGGTTAATCAATTAGTGTAGCAGCAAAAAATATATCGACCACTATTTTGATATTAATTTTTCAGGCTATCTAGTAAAATTGCTTAATACTAAAAAACATGTATGGGCTCTGGGTAAACTGGGATGGGCTATTTCTAAAAAAAGGAAGATTAACAGATAGTGAAATAGTCATTGTTTGCAGCTAAATTCTTCACTGTTCAGTTACATTTCCACGTGTCAAACACTGGTATGTTAATTTGTGTTATTGTCACATGAACCTTTTGCAGTGGATGAACACAATGCTTCATTATCCATAGTATTGTGTTTTAGAATCAATGTTGCTCTCATGAAAGCCTGTGGAGCTGTGTTGCATTAGGTTGTTGGCTGTTAAAAGGAGAGAAACATGCTTTTCATTTCCACCCGAGAGGATCGGGTCAGAGATACAAACTGGTAACGCTCTCGTCACACACCGGCTTCTCTTACATTTAAGCTACGGCTGCCCCAGCTTTGTTAGAAAAGATCACGCTGCATAATCAGAACACAAAACCAAACATTGTACAGCACTTTAATTCCCTGCCTGCAGCTCCAGTCCTGTGAAAAGATATCAAAATAGCCTTTAGCTACATGTTGCTACTCTTGAAATGGATCCACAAATCTGGGATTAGTCTTCCTGAAGGCTGAGCCAGCCGGGCGAGCTGGCCAGTTGGAAATGAACAGCTCCGTTTCAAAATGATTATTCAGTCATTTCGATATGTGACGAATCCACAAACGCTGCAAAACACATTCCAAGAACACCTGAGGAACAGATGACTAATGATCTGTTTTCGCAGAATGGGCGCGATGCTATCTAATGACAGATGCTGTACATGTGTTTAAAGAAATTGATTTAATGTAGGAGACGCAGCTTGAGACGAGCAGCAGCTTAACATCGACAAAGCTCATTGGAAAGTAAAGATGTGTCAGACAGGCTGCAGCTCAGCACTGGAAACATTTCTCTCAACTTAACCAAACTTGACTTTATTACCTACATTTAAAGGATTTTGCTTCATTATTTAAAGCAGTCCAAACGTGGCAAGTCTGAAGTATGGACACGAAAGACGATCTTACTGAAAATACAATATTTCCCTGGACAGATTTAAGATTGAGACACGAAGGAGACAACAGTTTATGTGACATTTAAATCCGCAGCTCAATCTAAATTACGACTCTGTTAAATTTATCGTACTTTTATTGAGCTATTACAGTCCATTAAGCTATTATGTCTCCATGTGCATGTATTAGTGCTTAAGAGACTTTCATTGTTTATGGGATCATCAGATGCTTGTTTATGAGCGACATGACACTCAAGGCATGCTCAGTAATGAGACAATCAAAAAGTCAGAGGTCACAGCTCTGTCACAACATTGCACGTGTCAAAATCTCTGTCTCACATTCAGCAAGAGGACCCTCAACCTCACGACCTTTCTTGAGCTGCGTTCAGACAAACAACGCTGCCAAAACACGCTGCATCGACATTATAGAGGCGTCAATGCAAATGACTTTAACACCATATTTCTGTTGTTTCATTATCTAAAATACTCCTAATCCTCACAACAAAAGATAAAATAATTGCCGCTATGATAACTTTCCAGAGTTGTAAAATCCTTCTGTGTAATACTGTAAACAGCTGTACAGTGTTCTGGTCTCTAATGAGCTTTCAAAGATCTATTGCTACTATTACAACTGGACATCCTGCATTACATTTCCCTGTCTAACTGATAAATGAAACAACTTGTCCCACCTGTGCATTTCTTTAACAATTCTTAGTGATGCTTGAGAATATGTTGCCTGTTGAACATGGCGTCTGTTATCAGGCTGAAATCTATGAACTATGATTGAGAGGTCAGTTGCTGGCAGCTCATTAGTTTATTGTTTAAAGAATCTGCCTGATTGACTTTAAATGACATCCTCTTCAAATTTATTCAATTTCAATTTTTAAACTTGAGAGCAAACTAATCTATGTATTTAAGAAAAAAAATCAGCTTAAAAGTTTGAAGACTTCAAATAGGAATTTTCAAATGAAATTATACCAACATGGCAGATTCTGATAACTTACTTCCTCCTTACTTTGCCAGCACGACCGTTTCCCTTTTTTGGAATCTTCCAGTTTTTACAGTAAATGCACTTTTTTCCCCGTTCAAACGAGAACTCGAGATGAGCTGCGTTACAGACTCAAAGACCCCCCGCTCTGACAGCTTAATTTGCATTCAAGTAACCCACAAAGAAACCTTTTGTGTATTAATCTTGTCAGCACAGTAGTAACGAGTTGTTTGGTTACAGGAAGGATTACGTGAAGGATTTTCAAATTACTAGCGCTTCAAAGAAATGCTTTTATAACGAGAGGTGCTTCTTTTTATTGATACAGCTTTGGTTAACTTTTAGTCCGACAGTTCAAACTGTTGAATTCAAGTGGCCCCTGCATGACGCCATCAACAATACGTCGCCTGACACGTATCCCACATTTCCCAGTGAAAGGCCATTCACTGTGCTGTCGAGTCTCAGTGTTGTGAAACGTGTTCTTACAGTACAAAGGAGAGGAAGTCGATCAATACAGTGAACCAGCAGCAGCTCCTGGATTCTGAGAGGAAAGTGATGCATCTCATTTGGAAAGCGTGCTTCACTCGGGCCTGGCATATAAGCAGACTAAGTAAGGGGAGATAAAAGCTATGGCATTAAGATAAGTTGAACGTTTGAGGCATTTCAAGGTAATATTATAATGCCACCATCAGCTTAAGCTCCCAGCTATCTGACAGAGCAGGTGAGAAATGTGGCAAAGTCGGACGGACTGAAAGCACAGGTAGAGACGAAAATCAAAAGATCACTGGAGCAAGAAAGGCTGAGAAGATGTCAGCTTATTTAAAGAAGCAAGAAAGTGGAGAGAAAAAAAGAAATAGAGGGAGTGTGTCGGGGTAAGAGCTGCCACTTCCTCGGGTGCTGCTAAAGCCGTGTCTCATTCAGGGACGTCATATTTGGGTCAGGCCTGGGTAGCCAAGCAGGAGAGACGAGGCCGAGGCGAGGCGAGGCGAGCGGCTCAGTCCTGCTGAATAGATGGCAAGTCATGCATTCTCTGCTCCCTTGTTCCGCTTCATTGGCGGGCGCAGCCATGCCCGCTACGAGTCGACTCTGGGGACATGGTGAGTTGTAATTGCAGATGTGCGGCGGTGAGGGGTCAACCTGCCAACGCCGGAGATGACTCTTCTAAACGGCCTTCCTCTCCAACGTGCCGTTTAGCCTCGGTGCGGCTCGTCACGCCCCTTCACAAGATGCTTGTAGTCTTCACTCAGCGACGCAGAGACAAGTTCCCCTGAGTGGGATGTGTCACAGGAACACGGCTGTGTCACAACTCAGAGAGGTTTTTTGGGCCCGGAACGTCACTCTCAATGACAACCTGTGTGTCAAGTACGATTGGAGAAGTAGCATTTATCCGTAGTGGTTCAGGGTCAATCTGAAGCAGCACTGGATGACTTTATCACAGAAGCATTCGGAGGAGTTCATTAATATTGGTACCCATTTTCAGTATCAATACTTTTTCTCCTACTGATACTTAATTTCATTGGGATCACAGAACAAGCTGCACCAGCGCTCAACATGCCCTCTATTCCTTTATCTTAACTTTGCGACTAAGTCACCATGACCTGCTGTTAATTGTTGTCGACCGGGAGGGAGAGAGAGTCAGCGTGTGCCGCCGTGCTTACAGGTAGCTGGTACGAGAAAAACAAGACGGCGTCTCCCTCTGAGGCTCTGATGTTGAAAGCAGCGAGTCAATAAATTAGAGCAGGTCGTTAGTTGCTTCAAAAACAGATAACACATCAGATGTAAGGCATTTGAAAGAGGAGTCACTGGAGTTTTTTTGAACCTGATAATGACTGCAGCTTGAGGTTGATTTATGGTGTTATTCTGGACATCAAAGCGGGTCATGCTGAAGGTTATCCACCAACACAGCCATGATATAGTCGCACATACATCATCATCAACTACACACCGGGGGAAAAATTAACATTACGAAAACTGAAAATACAAATATATGACTACATACTGGTCCTCAGTTCTTCCCTCCCGATATATGAATGACTTCAATTATGATGACTGACAATGAAGATGTGGGTCCATCAACACACATGCTCTTACCAAGTGGCCAAAACGCTAGACTCCTTCTTTATGCACAATGAAAAATGAGCATCAAAGTTCTCTGTGCAGTCCCCTGTAGGAAGTTCTGCCCCAGACAGTTTACTAGCACGTCCCCTCTTCTGCTGTGACCTGCTGGCAGGTAGACGTTAGATCGTCTCCTGTGATTGGTCTGCAGGTCACCGCTCCTGTCGGTCACTGCCACCTTTGCAGCGCGGCTTCAGCCTCGATTAGCTGATGGTAATCTGGGACGTTGTTTACCTGGGCCGGGCTGCAGAGCCAATCCTCTTGGCTGTCTGCTCAGCGGTCAACGTGCTGACCAGACTGCACTGCAGACCACTTGTCCTTTTTGTCCCTGGACTCTCCAATGACTAATTAACCTAAAGGTTAGAGTAGCAGGCTTGTAGCAAGAAGATCACGATTTAACGAGTTAGAATCCAAGAAGAGCTGGTGTTCAAAAATAATCTTTTACTGGATGTCTCACATCTTTCAGATACTAGATACACAACAATTCACATTAAAATAAAAATAAAATAATGAGTAGTTAATTAGCAATTGGACTGAAGGTGTGGAGTTGAAAATGTTTCACCAATCATCTTCACTTCTGTCACTGCTTTTTCAAATTTCTGCACTAGCTTCAGGCTTTTCCTCCCCAATCTGCACAATATGTCTAAGGAGGTTCATCTCATTCATTCAGGTAGTACAACATAAAAAAACATGATGAATGAGTTCAAGATTCTGAGGTTGCTGTAGTTGCTGACTTTGAGATGTAAACAAAGAATCCAGTCAAACTCTCTGGTCCCCGTGGATCATACTGGGGTGTAAAGAGTTCACTATGCTAAAAACAAACTCATTTGTACTAATTTGTCTTCCAACCACATCTATAGGCAAACGCCTGTTTATCTGTTCATAAAACCGTGCTGTCAAAGCCTCCTCCTGGGTGCATCACACTGCCTCCTTGATCTCTCTTGAAAAGCTCTGTGTTGTTTATTGCTTCTTTTTGTACTTCTGACATTATGATTCATACAAATGGGGATGAGGGCGCACACTTTTGAACATTTCCTCCTCAAAGGCATTTGTGTCGCTTTTACACACAACGAGTGACGTAAGCTGTTGTGGGAAGAATGAAAACAGAAAGCTTGAGAGAGAGAGGTGCTTTTAACTTTCTCTACTGCGCATAGCTGACAACATCTCTGAGTGAAGTGGGTGCGAACGTCAGACTGTTGGTTTAAGAATGTTATGAAAATTGTTGAGCGCAGCAGCCCCCTCAATTTCAACTTCCTAAATGTGAGGAGGGAGGAGGTTTCAGACGACGTTTGACAGTCTGACAAGGACTTTGTTTACGTACTGTGGTCGTAATGCAGCCTCTGACAAACAAATGATACATTTTCTTTTATGCGATATAGGAATCACAGCAGAACTGCAACTAAGATGCCTATTAATTGAAGTGAAGTCTGTCCTCTTTCAATGCAGTATGTTCTGTCAAGATGCATGGAATAGAAGAGTGTGTAGGCCACATGAATAATTTACCTGGATGATGTCGGTCTCAGTGTTCAGTCATGTGGCTCATCCCTAAAATACTTCTTTAAATTTTTCAGTAATTCAGCACAGAGTCACCTGAAACCTGTAGAAGAATACAAAAAATGTCAGTGTGTATCGATAAAGACCAGATCATAATCACTTTTTAATTTTACTTTTCAAATTGAACAGATTAAGTTCTTTACATTACTGTTATCAGCAGACATCTGCAGAATACGAATCATCTCATTCACCACTATTCAAGATTAAATGCAGTACAACAAAAACCTACACAGAGAGAAATACATAGACACACAGACTTCTCCACACACGTATCAGTCGACATTATCGTTCAGACCAGAGCACACAGGATTATATTTGCCATTCCTTGAAGTCAGTGGACAAGATTGCAGCAAGTCCCTGTGCAATATAACATTCTTTATTAGTGTCTGTTGCCATGTCGCCCAGATTTATTTTTATCTGTGTGTGTTTGAGTGTGAGCGTGTGTGTCTGGTCTGTCATGCATTTCTACCCATCAATGTGATTTCCACTTGAGGGGAGGCTGTCAAGTTCATTAACATACTAAATGTGCCGACTGGATTGTATTTACGGAACAAGTGCAGCACGGTAACGTTTCATCATGCATGTTGGTGAGCGGGTGAGAGATGTTAGTTTCTGTGTGTGTGTGTCATGTGCTCATCTGGCTCCTGTGTGAAAACAGAGTTAAGTGGAGTGTGGGACTGTGTGTATGTAGCCAAGAGACGCAGCTGTTTACATGGAAGGATGCAGCAAAGTGCTCTTCATACACCTACACACATATAGAGTACATTTACTGTATGTATACAGATAAGAAAAATCCACACATCCCTCCTGTTGTGTGTTTAATGCTCTAACATCAATATCTAACAAAAGGCTGAGCATAAAACCACAGGAATATTCTTGTTTAATTAAAACATGAGGGATAACTTTCTCATGGCAGGTTAAGTCGTCGAGACCATATAATACCTTTTTTATTAGTTGCACCATCGTGGACACCAAAGAAGGAGGAACCCTCCCTCATTCAACCTCTCACTTCAGCTTCATTCTGAAAATGTCATCGGTGGGAACATTGTTGTAAAACTGGTAAAAGATTAACAGTTTTAAATTAAATGCCTTTCCACCCTCTAGTTTTGTAAGTGTGTGTGTGTGTGTGTGTCCTCTTCTCCTCTGGTTGTGTAAAGTTAAGCCAGATTCTCTCTCCATAGTTACAGACTATGGTAACAGAGTGTTTACCTTGTGCGGAGGTGTTTTTCTACCAAGCTCATGGGAAGTGAGCTCTGATACGAATAGTCAGCCCCTGAGACACACACACACACACACACACACACACACTTGCTCTCCTCTATCAGAAACATTTCAGTTAAATGTCAAGTCGCTTGCGTGCTAACATTCACTGGAAGACATTTACCCAAACAGGATCTGATCTAACCATGGAGTTAGTGCAGGAAAACCCACCAAGTCGTAGCAAACACACTCTTTTTATACTATACACACCACAACAACCACAACAACAACAACAACATCGGATTGTTGTTGGTAAGCAGAAGTAATGGGTATAGTTCGTTTTAATATTTTAGGCTGCTTTTGTGATATGATTCACCAACTGTGAGCCTCACATTACTTAATAATAATAATAAAATAGTACTTGTTCATACATTTGCTTTTTGACAATCACAGACACCTGTACATCTGAAAGTGTTAAAATGAAGCTACTTGTGATTTAATTTGTCTGTGATTTGTTAGCAGATCGACCAAATTGTTTTCTTCCTGGGTTGTTTAAGAAGTAAAATAATTCAGTGTTTTTAACAATGAAAAAGCTTAGAAGAACATTTAAAAAAGAGAGAGAATAGAATTTTTTGAAGGAGAAACAATGTTTTCTCTCTTTTTTTCCTACGTCCTGTTAATCATGTACCTCTCAGATTTATCTCGCGCCCCGGTGGAGGGGTCCCAGGACCTGGGCGTGTGAAAACAGGATAAAAGGAAATGGAAAGCAGGGTTGTCAGTGTGCATGTAGGATGTGGTGGATTTAATTTAGGCTACAATCACACAGGTTGGTTTTCGAGTTTAGCTGCGCTTGTCAGTTATTTTCCTCCTCCCAACTGTAACCTCTCTCTGTGGAATCAGCCTCTCAGCGGGTTTTCTCTCTGCGATATGGCAGGAAGCTACACTGAAATGAGTCATTCTTTGTCTCATTAAAATGACAGAGAAAAGTGTCTCTAACAATTCTAACACACCAGGTGATGAAGACAGCCTCCAAGGTGTTGAAGCGTTTATCTGATGTCTGATCATTGCAACCACTGAATGAACGGTATGGGCGAGAGAGCATTGATCTGTGTGGGTGAGGGAGCAGCAACAAACAAAGTTATGGGACTGACTCACACAGGCTGAAAAAAAAAACTGGTCAAAATCAATACAGCAGGGCTATCCTGACTTTTAGCTTCTGGTAATGCAACCTTTCAAATGCCACAACCACAATTTGTAACACAGGCTCTCTGTATAACTGTAAAGTCTCCAAACGCAGATTCAAGCTCCTGCAGAACTACAGAAGAGATACAGCCGGCACAGTGAGGAGTTTCTCTATGAGCTGTCCTCCTTAAGATGCATTGTAGCTCAGTTTGTATTGTTGATACACCATGTAGATTGAACACAGTGGCTATAGATCAGACTAAGAACATATATATATTATCATGTTCTCTGTCTCTCACTCTTTCCTGCTTGTCTTCACCTTGAACTCTCTCGTCAAGACTTTTCTAGTAAACGTAAAAATAGCAAAGCATTACCTAAAAATACTGACAACTGTTTTGTTGCATGGCAACAAGGATGAAGAAATGCTCCTCACATGTCTTTAGCCTCTTCTCGTACTAGACATTCACAGTAGCACTTTGAGGAAAGCCCGGTGTCTGGTCGCAGCCTGCGGGCGGCTGACACCTCCTGGAGGTGTCAATAGGTACCGAAATGACTCAACGGCAAAACATATTGCAGTGACATATGCAGTCATTACAGCGTAAAATCATCTTTGGTTTAATTTCATTTTGGTCTCTGAGCTCTAATTGCTCGTCGTGATTTCGTGCTGCACTTTGCTTTACCAGCCAAAACAGCGTAGGTGGTGCTTTGCTTCATTTTTCTATTTATGAAGTTTGAGTTTCCTTCGCTGGTGCACTTTTCTTTAACTCTGCTCGTTTTCTAAAATAAAAAAAGGACCTGCCCGACCTTTGTGTTAAATATACTGTAAAAACGATGCTTTGCTACACTCACAATCAGATGAGCCAAATTATTTTTAACCTGCATGTGCTGATTTTTTGCTGACAGCAGAAACAGGCTGTAAACACATTTAATTTGATATGGTGAATTTGTTAGCTAACAGTTATCTATATGAACATCCAGCAGATATCACACAGCATTATTTTTACATATAGAATTGTTTTTGCCCACCCGATGAATACAAGTTCATCTTCATTCTCCTTTTAGCTCTGATTTTCTCTCCACCAACCATTGAGGGAAATATCTGGCTCCTTAGCTGCTAAATGTCACACTATGTTTCTACAAGTTACCCCTTCCACATGCATGTAGTTTTCTGACCCATTATTAATATAAGAATACTGAGTATTCACCAGCGCCGCTGGTGTAGTGGTATCATGCAAGATTCCCATTCTTGCGACCTGGGTTCGATTCCCGGGCGGCGCACGTGTTTTTGTTTTTTTTTTTGTCAATTTCCCGGAGGGAACCTTCCAAAGGGATTAATAAAGTACTCTGTCTGTCTGTCTGAGTATAACGGCTTCAAATACAATGTATTGTATATTGAAAATCGCATAGGAGTGAAAAATGAGAGCACCAGAAAACATCCTGGTTCATGTCACGTAAGCGATGGAGAGTTCAGTTTCCTGTCGGCATTAACGTTACAACTCCTGCTGAATTTAATTCTTAACACACAGCTCTCTCTCCTGTTTGTGCGTGTGTCCTCAGATAACTTTGTGAGGGAGAATCCACGTAGTTGGCAACAGCGTCCCTCTGTTCAGGAAAAATCCCCAACTGGCTGCCCGTTTTGTTGCACTGTGCGTCTTACAAGCAAAGCAGGGCTGAATGAAGCTTTGTGGCGTGGAAGTGTATCTCATGGCCAGGCTTATTTATATATTTATTTCTGTATTTTAAATAAGCCTTTTAGCAACGGGTGTTGTCACAGGCGACTGCCGGGGCTTAGGAGGGGGAATATTAGAGTTTTGTTGATTCGGCTGGTGGCTTTTGGAGCAAGTTGATTGGATTTTTTTTTTTTTTTTTTTCCCTGAGCAGTTCATGTCGGTTGCGGAGCCGCGATGCCATCAGTAAATACAGCATAGCCAGTCATGAGAGCATGAAAAGCCCTCGTCTTCATGACATCTACTTTATCTCTTTATCTTTCAATCTTTCCACCAATCCATCTCTCTATCCATCTCCCCCTCTACCTCTCTATTAGTATTCAAACACTATCCCTTTATACCTCCCTTGATGCTTTCTCTCTGCTGTTTTTCTTTGTCCATCTGTCTCAGCCTGTTCCAGATCTTCCTTGTCCTCCGGCAGTCTTTCCTTCTGTCTCTTCCTTACTTACACTTTCCGCTTTTCCATTTCGGCTGTTTAGCTTATGTTCTTATGCAGAACAACTTTTTTTTAAAAAAAGTGAGGATGTAAAATAAGCTTCGATTCTGACACCAGCAGCTTGAACAGTGTCTGGTAGCAAGTGCACATCTGCAAATCACAGCAGCATGTTTGTGGCTTGCTCTCTGTCTCCTCTGTCAAGATTTGCTCTATACTCATTCCAGTTTCTGCACTACACCTGTTTTTAACCATTGCTGCTACTAAAAAGCAGAAATGATTGCATGATGTATTAAACACTATAAACTACAGCTAGACCAACAAGCCAGAATATCAGCCGAACACTAAATATGGTAAATATGAAAAAACATGGTCATTTAGATCCTTTTTTAAAAGTGCAATGACGAGTGCAGAGTTGCACGTCTTAGGCAGAGATTGTGTGGACGTCTCCAAGCACTCCTGATGTATTGGTTCATGTAGGTGCCGCAGGAGAAAAAGGGCTGAGACCTGAGGGTGTGGCGATTAATAAAAAGGCTCACTGCCAGTCTCATCACTCTGAAACAGCCCAATACTTGAAAAGATGCTTCTCCACAGAATCATATTGTTGTGTGAATGGTGCAGAGCGGCACAATGTGAACGCATAACACCTCAAATCTGCAGCCAGAGGCAGATGGTGTGTTTTGTTTTTGGAAACGAGGCTGTAATACTGAAGATTTATGAGCTCCGGTGATCTCGCGTCTCCCACGTAAACGGGCAGGATACTGACCCATCTGATGTGCGTAGAGGTGTGAGTGGTTATTTTACAGCAGCCTGGTGTCATTTGCGTGTGATGTGATGAAGGTAAACACAGTGGATGGTTGTGGGTAATGGTGCTGCACACCTCCATTCAGAGGTGGATGAATTTTTAACACATCTGTCCTGCTGTCCTCAGACGGCTGCAAAGATTTAATGAACGGAGGAACAGAAAGAAGACAGCTCAAGTGTTAAAGTCACTATATGGTCGATAAAAGTTAGCAGAGAGTGTGTTTTTGTCCTCATGGTGGCTGGCAGAGAGGTGAAAAAATAAAACCTAGGTTCAGTACAAACATATTTTCTTTACAGTAACATGGTGGGAAAGTGCTTTTGTATGCCTTTTAACACTTGTCTCACCCCTACTAGGCAGCATCACTGTCAATGGACCTGCTTTGTATGACATTTATTTGAAAAAGGCTTTAATCTCCAATGGGGACAAGGTCATTGGCTTTTCATGGACTGTATGTTACATGATATTCCTGAATAGTTGATGCTGTTGGAGCCTCAGCACAGCCTTTACAAAGGTCAGTCATCTCAACAGCTCTGCTTCAATAACATCCACAGGATGTCCTATTGGTTACACAGACAGACTGTTTCACAACAGAGAGATGCCTGTTCTCATCCCACTCTGTAACAACTACTGTCAGAAGGACAAACATCAGACGGATGAGTTGTGAAAGAATTCCATCAAATAAAGGAAGGATTCAAAAACAACAGCATAAACACTATCATACTTGAGCTGATGCCAGTGTTATTATTGCAAATGTCAAAATCTGTCCTTCATTAAATGTGAAAACAGAGACATAATCATACCTACCACGCATCAAATGTCAACTGAAACAAAACTGCTAATTACACTATAAATGTTTTAGGGTTGTACAACTAAGCATTTCACCAGTGGCGCTCTAATCATTATTGAAAGCTGGCATCATGTGTCTGGTCCGTTGTCAAATTGTAATGAATTATATAATTATATATAATACAAATAAATAAATATATAAACATTGAATTAGAAATGTTCCGTTTAAGACTTATTTATTAAGACAATCTTTAATATTCATATCAGCACAAGCTTCAAAAGATTTCAAATAATACTCAGTATTATATACACTACACTAAAGTTGATATCAGGGTGATTGATATAAAATATGAATAAAGGTAGACGTGCTGCACACAGCCCTGGTTTATTCATTAGAGAGACAGAGGTTTGAATCCAGCTATCAGTTACACTCCAGCAATTGACAGGAGGATACAACTATCGATACTGTAAAGTTAAACAAAGATAACAGGCTGAAAAAAGATGAGCAAACATAAACATAAAGCCATTATGTACAGTCACAGAACTGGATGACAGTGTCAAGGAGACAAAGCTACATTATAAAGTGTCTCTCTGTGGATTAGTCTGCTGCTGTGTAGTTTATCTGATCAAGCCTGACAGAGTCGGTCCTGACCTCCCTGAGGCCCAAAGCAAAACTCTGATAAGGAGGAGTTTTGTGTGTTTGAGCAGCATTTTAAAAATATTACAGTCGTAAATATGACAAAATATAGTGTGACTTTCAATAAACTGTATATTCAGTTGAAAGCTGGGTGTATGATGTTTATAGTGTTGTCCTTCAGGGTGAACAAGGAGTGTGTGAGGACTGAGACAACAGCAGAGTGTTTAGTCAAATTCAGCTGAAAACAGAGACACTATAGTCACTCTATAAGAGGTTTCTATCGAAGTGTTAATTCCTCTTGTAAATGTGAAAACTGGTTCCCATTGGAATTAATTACAACATTGTACTTTCTTCTCATATTTAGCTCTGCAGAACAGGGAGTTCACACACTGAGCCAGTGAACACCAGGACGAGCAGCACGAACTGTAGCAATGATGTGGTGTTTAAATGAAAATACATGCTTTTGCTGGCTTAATGCAGGTTTGAGTCCTCTTCCATGTGAGCTGTGAGTTTGCATATTTTAAAGGAACTACAGGAACAAATCCTGCTGATATCTGGCAGACAGCAGGAAAACCAAGCATAAAAAAAATCAATTAGGGGCAAAGTGCAGTCTGGGCTGATCATATGAAGCTATTTTCTCTGTTTCCTTACCTGGCATGAACACCACAGAGGCTAAATCAAGGGAGGAGAAAGGAGAAGGCAAATGCATGCAAATGCTAGGCTAAGGTTACACGGACTGGAATCTGATTTGTTTTGACTCCCTGCTGTCAAAATCACACAGGACTGTTCAATAAATATGCAAGGTGCGTGCATGTAGTATTTACAAGCTCTGCTTCTCGACTGGCCTGTGCAAACAACCAAACCAACTCTAAACTGATGCAGAAAATAGGAAAATAAAAACAGAAACTATGTGTGATTCTGGTCCAGGGAGGCACTCAGTACCCAGGGAAACCCCACTGTTCATGGCCATCAAAATAGCTTTCTCCTCTGCTGTTCTGAAACGGAGCAGCCGAACTAAGATAGAGAACTGCTGGATTCCTCTGGATGGGCGACTCCCTTCGAGTGAAACTGATGAAAAATTCATCTTGCCAGGTTCTGCTTTATCTTGAGCTCCCTGCAAAGCTTCATTAAATCTGCTGTAAAACCTCTGCCTCGATTTTGGTTCGGCGCTGAGAGGCTACGGAGGCTAGCCTCTGTTATGCGTGCATTACATTTACATTAATTCTTTCACGCATTTACATTAACATTTTCAAGACTGTGTACGCATTTTTGCTGAGAGAGCAGATTACGATCCAGTCGATACCCCTGACACTAAGATATTGTCAGCGTGACAAACAACAGGTTAGTCCAGAGGGGTTAAAGGCCGCAGCATCCTGACAAACACATTTACTGTATGTGCCTTTAAAATGACGAGTGTCAGCAGCGAGAGGGTGCAGGAGGGTTAACGTGGGTGGAAACAAGCATCAAGTGAGCTTTTCCTTCATGGAGAGGGATTAGACGCCTCTCACTAGAAACGGAGGTTGGATTGAATCCAGCCCTCTCTCCTTGCTGCTTTTCTCTCTTTCACCTCTCTTATTTTTCTCTCCTCTGATCCATCCGTCTTTGATCTTCCCTCTGTCCTTTCTTTCTCCATCCTCCACTGCTTCTTTTATTCTTTATGCCTCCTCTTGGCGAGAGCACACCCAGCAGCGACAAGCTCCTTCATTCATTTTTCAGAGATTGGAGTTTTTATTTGGACAACAATTCTCGAAGGCAGGGGAGAAAAAAAACCTTCTTCATTTGAGTTCAACCTGTTGATTTTTTCTTTTATTTATGTGTTCTTTTATTTATTCATCCTTGACTATCACGTACGCTCTGATTGGCTTCAGTAACAGTCTCTTCTCTTTCCTCTCTCTCTCTCAGCTGGTCAACTCAAGTCATTAAGGTCTGACAACAGTGTCTCCATTTGCTTAATGTAAAACTAATTTGCACTGACATCATGTTCCAGAGAAATCGTACTGCCGCAGCGATTATGCTTTACACGAATTTTGGGAAAGGTCTTGATTAAATTTTGAAGATTCAAAGCTGACTTGAAGCATGAGAACACACGAAAAACCCCAATACCAAAGTGCTTTATATGCCCAGCCATCCACAATACACAACCTGCTCCCAATAACTTTTCACTGTGTTATATGAAAGTCAGACTAGCTCCGGCGTGTCAGTGAAATAGTACGATTACTTTCATCCAAAGTGTAATCTCATTTAGTCAGATACAAATCAGAGCTGAAAAGATAAATCTGCAGCAATTTTGAAAATCAATTGTTTAATTCATTTCAGCCAGGTAGAAAGAAAGTGATTATTTTCAAGTTGTGGGCAATTTTTCAACAAAACAAACAATTTGAAGATTGGGCTCTGGGTTTTTTCTGATATTCTGACGATTAATCAGCTAATCAAGAAAATAATCAACAGCTACCTGCCAAATATGTATTGCATTCAGAGGAGACTGGGTTCAGGCCGACAGGGTCTTTTGAAATGGCTCCAGAATAAAGATTGGAATGTATTTCCAAAAAGTTTTAAACAGTAGTTTGCTACTGATCCACCTCTGTGCTTTAATTCCGCTCTTTTGGAACCAATATTTTCTAATAAAGAAGATTTTGGCTCGTATTTTTACATTTCTGAAATGACGGCTTGGTGTTCAGTTCTACAGATCTTGTGTGCATTCCGTACAGTTTGTATCTTGTGATTATAAAAAGAATTCAGAAACCTTCACCACAAGGTCAGGGGCTTCTTTGAAATGCACACAATAGGCCACTAGAAGAATAAAAAAAATGAGAGCTGGGCTCGGCTCGCTGTACTTTCTCTCTAAAAGCCTGGATCGTTTTACACCTCATCTCGAAACGCACAATAGTGACTGACAACGGCCATCCTGGGGCGGAGGAACTAACCCAGAAGCTGGAAAACCACAGCAGAGGCCTGACCTACAAAGACTTGTGTTTCCTGAAGCTGGTGGGAAAATTCTGGAGGAAATTGTGTCACAAACTTCAGCTGGTGTCTTATTGTAACAACTATCAAATTGCCCTTAAGCAAGGCACTCGAGCTGCATCTGTTCTGTAACAACTAGTACAAGCCTGTGGTGGGACCAGGCAGGTCAAGTGTGAGGAAGGCTGACTGAGAAATAAAACATGCTCTCACTCCAATAATCCTGCATTAATAAATGTTTAAATAAAGGCAATTAGACACGAGTAGATAAGCTCCTCTCTGAATAAACAGCCGTAGCAACTGGGTGAAGTATAAGCCTGGAGAAGCCTCCTCGTTCTACAAATCTCCAGCTTTGAGTAACAGGCAGGGATCAAAAGTCTGTTTTGTGATAAATTAAAACAATTCTTGTCAAACAATTCATCTGTAGGATATATTCTTCCTTCACAAAAAAGGAAACACTGCATTGCAGGAGGAGGAAAATCCCCTGTGTCGTTTGCATCTTATTTTTGGAAACCAATTGCCTCTGAGAAGACTTGCTGTCTCTGTCATCATTATGTGATGAGTCACAGGCAGCGCTGCTCCAGGTGTAGATATGAAAGAGTACAGAGACATACAGTATGCGATAGGAGATAGATTTGCATGGGTTGCTTTGCGATGTCTCCTTGATTTCCATGTTTTAAGTGGACTACTTCAAAGTGTTTTTTCATCTGAAGGTTGAGGTTAAAATTGTTAGTTTACCACTGTGTTACATCACCTTCTCCTTTAAAAACAGTCAGAATTAGGGAACTGAGGAAACTAATTGTTGAAGAGAAAGTCTTCTCTAATCTTGCTTGATGTATGACTTCAATTGCTCAACAGTCTTTGGTGTCATATTTTATGCTTAATAATGTGTCATACATTCTCAGTGAGAGACAGGTCTGGACTGCAGGCAGGCCAGTCTAGTACCTGCACTCTTTTAACAAGAAGACACTCTGTTGTAACACATGCAGACTGTAGCTTGGCGTAGTAATCTCCTTTATACAATCATGTGCTGAACCTCTCTCCATCCTTGCTTGTGAACGACTGAGTCTTTCCAGGATGAACCTTTCATACCCAATCATGATCCTATCACCTGTTACCAGTGAACCTGTTTACCTGTGTACTGATCCAAACAGGTGTTTTTGGATCAGTCCACAACTTTCACAGTCTTTTGTTGCTCCTGTCCCGACTTGTTTGAAACATGTTGCTGCCATCAAATTCAGAATAAGTAGATATTATCATTGAAGCTCATGAGGTCAAACATTAAATATATTGTCTTTGTGTTGTTGTCAATTGCATATAACATAACAGGCAAAATAACAAGGACCTTTAAATCAAGGATCTCTCTTTCCTAAAATAAACTGTCACTGTGAGTTCTTCGGAGATCCTGAAGTAACCAGAATATCAACAACATCAACAGGACCCTAACATGATGTCAGTCCGGAAATAAATAAAATAAGAGTTCCTCACCCTGTCAGACTTCCCCCGATCTAAACCCTGAGGGAAGAGATGGGGATGAAGGGACACTGCAGTGTCAGAGTTTGGCTCCGGATTTCCTGACACCATCTTGTCAAAGATGTCAACTCGCTGCTTCAGCTTGACAGCAATAATTTCTCACATTAACTATATTCTGCGGTTTACTGCTGTAGGCTGGGGAAAGTTTCCATACCAGGTCCATGATATGAAACCTGATCATTAACATAAATTTGGTTGTAAAATAAAGACGTGAGCTTTATGGACATCATGAAGAGTTTAACTTCATCAAGACAGAAACACTGAGGGAGGCGTCGTTTACCAGAGCGAATGATTCCGTTTCCATTTTCAAGCTAATTATCTATAAGACTAATGTTTTCTATTGTGGTTAGATTTGTTTTTCACTGTGTGAGTGGCGACTGGCAGCGGCGCAACATTTAGAGGCCATCTGTTTGCAACTGGTGCTCAAATGTATACAAAGAAATTATGGGGTTGGATTTAGAAAAACCTCAACACATCTCTTCATGCTGTTTGTTTTCTCTGTGTTGTTGCAGATCTTATTGTCAGACTGGCAAAGGACAAGTTTGGAGCCATTCAGACAGAATATCAAAAGGTAACCCTGGGTGTGTGTGAGAGAAAATGATTGTGCCTATTTCTTTACCTTATTGCATTATGTTTTGTTCCTGAATGGATGCAGCAATTTATGATATAAATTACAGAAGAAATGTACCTCTGAGATGCTCTGTAGTCTGGGACTTCTCTGAAGGGAGGCGTTAACAGCTTTCACAAGCCAAGGCAAGGCCATCTTTTCAATGGCACCCCAGAAAAAAAATGGTAATTGCTTCTGGCACAACCTGTGAATTCAGAGGGAGATACATCATTTGAGTTTTTATGTGGAGCCACTTTGATAACCATAGACGTTTCTTTAGTTTTCTGACAGTCCCTGAGATCTAAGAGAAATACAGTGAGACTCTGTAGCTTCCTCCCAATTATGGGAGAATTTGTCTTTGTGCAAGTGTTACAATATGCAACTATATGGATATGCATGAATTCTTTGATTTCTCTTTTTGTTCTATTTCATCACACATGTTTTTGTTTCGTGGCTTTGCTCTTTCTTTGACGCTGCGTTGCCTTTGTCTTCTGCATGCCCTCTTCATCTGATCTGCTCTGGCCTCCCTCAGCCAGAGAACATAGTGCTGACCCTTCAGGTAAAGTCTGCACACTGGCCTTACAGTGCGACCCATCCCCTGTCCCATCATGCTCTGCTGTCCCGAGTCACCAGGGTTGCACAATTCAGACAGAAATTAGTTTCACTCTTAAGTTGACATATTACCAAATTTTTTGTTTATTTCAACATCGTTATCATTGAAATATTCATGATCAGTTGTGCAGCCCTGCGATTCTCACCCAGCCATCCCATCCACCTTGAAACCATCATGCTAACTTGGCCATAACTATAGTTCCTATCTCATTTGAGACATGTCCTGATTTAGATCTTTTCAGCTTCATGGAGGAGCCACAATGCTGACTGAATAGCCAAGGAAGACTTTTAACACCCTGGAATGAAAGTCATATGTTTTACAGACTATTTGGAAGTGTCAGTGTCATGGCCCTGACTCTCCTACATTAGACTTATTGTGAAAGCACACTCTTTGTTTTTGGCTGCTGTGGTTGAGTTAGCAGATGAGCATGAAACACAAACCAGCATAATTCCCATCAAAACCATGAGAAACCCAATGGAAGAAATACCAATATGGTTTGGCAAGTTATGCTTTAAAGTCTCCACCATTATTACTCAATTTCTGTTAATATTAATCTGTTTTAATGTCACAGTTAGACACTAAAATTCCTGTCTACTTCTACAGATGGCAAAGCAGTGATATTGAATAAATGTATTCCAGCATTCAAACATAAACATTCAGACAGAACAGCTTTAAAACTGCTGGTCAGCTATCTAATTTGCCTCTCAGCAGTATTTGCTCTGAGTCGTATGAGTATGAGCCACACGTGAGCACACACGCTTGATCTTTTGCGTGCTGATGTTGGCAGAACTCTTCTTACTACTATAAATCTCCACACACTGACCTGGACCACTGACACATAGTGTGCAGCGCTGCCACAGCTTCACAGGCTTCATTAAAACATCCATCCGCCAAAGAGCTTCAAACACCTCGCCCAAGAAATAAGCAAAACAAACCCGTCAATGTGTATCTCATTGCAAGCTTAAAGTAATAAGAAGGAGATAATCAGTTTTACGTTCCCTCCAGAAATGTGCGATTTTGCAATTACAAAACCTAAAAACCAATGTTTACAAATTGCATAATTTTCTTCGCTTCAATGAGGACGAATCAATTTTTCTTTTTTGCATACTGGTCAACAAAATATGACTTTGCCGTCACCTTGATTCTGTAGTGGAACTTAAAAGTAAATTGGATTCATGACTGTGGCTTGTTTGTCAGAGAGAGTGATTCCAAAAAGATTGACTCCACAAAATAAATGTCATCCAATGTCAGTCATGCTGGAGCTGCTACCTGATTGTCTTGTAAAATAAACCACAAAACTTCTTTTTGATATCAGTTCACTTGCCGCCATGTCAAAGTGAAAGTGTTGCAGGTTTTTGGGATGATCCTGACCTTGACTATGTCCTGCATGTCACTGACTAATACATGATAAAGCAGACAAATCATGCCTTAAGAGACCAGTTCAACCAAAAAGTACAGCAGATCATTCTCCTGATTGCAGATATGGCTGATCAGTGAAATAATGCTTATGTAATCCATATAGTGAATTTAAGCAGTCTGGTTGTGGTCAAAGGCTCGCTGATGTTTGTGAGGTTACAGTCTTCGCTTTTGCGTCTTATAAAATATTAAATGTATTATGTGCATATCATGTGTCTCTTGTGCTTCCAGAGTGGTGTTCATCTACTCCCAATCCAATTTACAATTCAGCAACAGGATCTGAGCCACAATAATAAATCCAAATAGGAGGCACAAAAACATAAAGAACCATGACATTAATTAATTCACAATAGCTCCTATAAGTCAGGCGTTTGACTAACAGTGGATGAGCAGTTTATGGAAACACCATCTTCCTGGAGGACACTTGAGCAGGCCCCGTGGCTGCTGCTTTGATTAAATCTGATTAAAGTTACAGAATTGCCTGTCTTCACCACTTAGACATGCTGCCACCTCATCACGCAGTTTGTTCTTATTGGAAGGTCACCTTCTTCTTTTGGGCACTTGCCAAGACAAAGCTATAGTCCAAAAATAGTCGGAGCTGCGGGCCCTTGAAGAGTGGTGGTGGAAAAAATAAAACATTTTTGACCTTTTTTTTTTTTTTGTGAAGATTCACCCAATAACAAGCAGAGCCCAGAAGCAGAATGACAATGCAAGCGTTCAGATTTGCACAGTGTCCTTAACAACTGGGATGACATTGGTGCTTTTAGATGACATGGGACGCACACACACAAACACACACTCACAGGGTCTCTTTTTCTTTTTAATCTTTCCCTCTCTACATCTTCAAAACTCTGGTCTCCTCTTTTTCTCTGTTTTCTAAGGACCCTGAAATCCCCCATGTTGATATTCCTGAGGGTCAGAGAGGGGGTGACTGACAGTCATTTTCCTCCTACATCTTGTAAACTATGTTTTTGACACAGCCAGAAGCCGTCACTCATCCAAACACCAGCTTTTGAAGGTTGGATTATGCTCACCGCCTGACTCTTCCAAGTTTGCACAGAGATTTCCAAATGAACCAGAGGAGAATACTCGTCTCAGACATGTTCAGAAGCCGTTCCTTTTTTAAAAAGCAAAAGCCGCAGGTCCCTGGAGAAGGCAGGGTCATTGACTTATGAGGGCGATTAAGATTAGTGGGAATCAGCTGGGAGAGCAGTTCGTCCATTCATGAGCGGTGATAGCAGCCCTGCTTTGATCCTTTCATAACGAGAAGCTATTGAACATCATTGTGACAAGTTACATACGGTGTGGGAATTACCAATCCCCTATTCAATTTTGCCAATTTCCAAAGCCTGCGCTGAGTGTGGTTTAGATAGGGGCAGATTAAGTGGGAGCGCTGTCGTACATGACAAGAGGAGGTGGAAGCTCTACTGAGAACCTGCCAACAGCAGCAATTTAACTCTCCCAATGTATCAGGGAGAATTTGCTGAAAATCATGTTAAGTCACCTTGAATATTTCTAATACTCAATCAAACTTGAGAAATATGGAGGCTTTGCGATGAGGGATGTGCAGATTTCACAGGTGACTCTTCAGAGAGAAACTCGTCTCATGCAGCACAAACTCTCCAAATACAGAAATACTCAAGACTTACTAAGATAAATGTGATACATATTCACGACAGTCAGCATTCCTCCGCTCACTCCTTACCACAACTTCCCAGCTCTCTGACCTCACTACACTCCTATTAACCATTTAACCCTAACAACTGCCCTGTTATGCTAACAATCTGTTCACTGCAGATACTGCGTATGTGTGTTTCACAAGTGCATGTGAACTTGTGTAACATTGGTCTACAGGTGAAAACCACATTTCTTAAAAAAAAAAAAAAAAAAGTCAGTCAGATTTTAATTTTTGATTTTTTTAGGCCCTAAGATATTATACACTCAGCGACCAGTTTACACATGGATAAGACTAATGCAGTTTAATACAACAGTCACATGATAAATTCTCCTTGCCTGAAGTATATAATGTATTATGTTGTACTCCGAAGTGTTTGCTCTTCTCTTGCTGATTTAAATGGGATGGACAAATTGTTGTTACCTCCCTGATAGAGGATCTAGGGTTGTTATATTAGACTGCATTAGTTTTATCTGGGTGTAGCTAATGAATTATCATAGAAGGTCCATTCTTCAGATTCAGCTGTAAAACTGAAGTTTTCACCCAAAAATATTCACTAAAATCTTCACTTGCATTTCATGTTTTCTTAATTTCCTCAACTGATCATAAACTGACTGAAAAACCTTATTTTTGTGAAATAAGCAAAAAAGAAATATATTAAAAAGGATGAGCTGTTCTGAATCAGGTGCTATTATCTCACCCAAGGGGCTGATTTGTTACCTTGCTTCGAGAAAAATTGTGATTTTATGACTGAATACGAGTCAAAAGTACTAGTTAAAAGGAGTTTTTCTGCAGTGCACTAACTGCCTTGTAGTCCATTCCCATTGAAGTAGGTTTTCCTCAGAAATGCCGTCTTTCCTCTTCATTAGAGGAAAAACTGCACCACAGGGCTGCATGGATGGCTCTGACTCCTTTGAGTATTTTCCCATCATCCTTCATGTGTTGCTATCCTCTCAGTGCATATTGGAAATGTTATCATTGTGTGGAAATGTATCTAAGTGCCAACCGTTAAAAATCTCTTACTGTCCCAGCTCGTATGTGAGAAAGCTATGACCAACCCCATTTTAAGAAAGTTACTCTTTTTATGCAGTTACGTTGTGTAATAATGCAGTTAAATAGTCAATTATTGAATTGGCTTATGGTATTTAAGAATCAGAAAGAAAGGATCCTCCAGCAGTGAGTAGTGTTACGTAATGTTTGCATTGTTTATCCACAAATCCCTTTTGGACAAAGAGTATAGAGAGAATTTTCAGTGATGAGATCCTACCAGATATTTTTAGATTTGTTGCTCATTTTATCCTCTGCCTCCTTGTGTGTGTCCTTCCTTCTTCTCCTGTATGCCGCTATTAATCTATCCTTTCTTCTCTCCCTTGCTCCCCAACTCATCTCCTCTCCCTTCCTCATTCAATCCCATTTTCTCTCAACAACCCCCATCCCAATTCCCCCTCTTGTTGTTTCATCTCTTTTCACCTCTGATCCCTCTTTTCTGGCCTCGTCTCATTCCCGTGTTCACCTGCGTTCTCTATTGTGTTTCCTCAATAATCTATCCCTCGGTCTTCATCTCATTTTTCCTTTCATTCCTCCGCCGCCGACCCCAGGCCATCTACTACGAGATAGGCTTCCTAGTATGCGCCGCAGTGGGCCTGCTGTTCACCGTTCTGCTGCCGATAGTCGGCCTCTTCTTCTGCATGTGCCGCTGCTGCGACAACTGCGGCGGCGAGATGCACCAACGCCAGAGGAAGAACGCCGACTGCCGGCGCGGCCTGCTGGGAACGCTGCTCTTCTTCACCTCACTGGTCATCACGTGAGTATGACACATGCGCACACACACACATGACACAGATAAGGAAGAATATCAGCTTGCGAGCAGATGTGTATTTTCTGGTGCCAACTTGCGTACATGATGCACACACACACACACTGACGCAGGCTGGAATTAGATGCAACCTACACCTCTGCCTCTTACAGCGTTGTACTCATGCACATATGTACACACATTCAGGCAAAAACACACATACACCTCTGGTCATCTTGTGAGACTGTTCACACACAAACACACACAGTCAGATCAGCCTTCCCCATCCCCCATACTGTTTGCTATATATAGTAAAGTCCTAGTGTAGATACTATGTGGCAGCAACCTTCATACTTGTGTTCGGTCTAAGCACTGGTCATTAAAATCTGCAGGGGACTGAGCAATTCCATTTATTGTGGTGAGAATTCTTCATAATGTCAACATACCAAAAATACAAACAAATCCAGAACATACCTTAGAATTTGATCACCAGTGTTTTCTATAACTTGGTATCATATGTTTCAAATGGTAGACCTCTTCAATAGAGAAAATATTCTATGCTACAATTGCATCTTCACCTCATTATTCTCTTTGGCTTTTATGTATAATAATTAAAATACTCTACTGCATCTGCCTTCAGGGTTTATTATATTAATGCGGCTGTCATTTCTCCATTTTACAGGCACATTTGAAGCATTTAGCTGATGGTTTCATCCAGTGGGAAAAGCACTAACAGTCTAACAATAGATTTAATTCTGAGATAGTTTCAAAATGTAGTAATTGTAAGTAATTGCTGTAATCTAGGGATTTAATAGATTGTACCTCCATCTATTTTTGGCCTGGACCCCTGTCAAACTGCCATCAGTTGCATCCAGCTATGTCAGGCTTGAAATGTGAAAATTGCAGAAAGTGAAATTGCAAATGATGGAAAATGAAGGAAAAATAGGTAAAAGTGGGTTTATTTCCTATTCTGCGTCAGCCAGTACCCTGTATTTACCACTTTCAATCATACCACTCAAACCAAACTATCATTAGCTGCTATCGAGCCGCTGCGTTTGCTTGACTGTGCTCACCTACAGTGGAAAATAGTTATAGGCCAGTTAAAAGCATTCAAGGATGTTGGTCCAACATAGTCTTACAACTGTTGGATGAGGCCATGACTGACCTATCACATTCTTTGTTTTTAAAATTATATCTTTATGTACACCTTATAAACAGTCCCCACATCTTGCCTAACTTTTCTCCAGAGTCAGTTCTTTCGCAGCAAAGCTTTTTGGCCCTGACCAAAATATAGTTTTCTGCACATTGAGTGTCTCCAGTTCATAATGCACCCGTGCACTTCTTTTCAGATAATGGATATCTTCCAATGTTTCTGTCTCGGTGCTACTTCAGAAGATATCCAGTTCATTTGTCTAACCTCATAACTCTGGAATACATTTTTGTAGAGAATGAGGACTTTGGATTTTGTCATCCAATTGCTAACATTGAGTGCATTAGGAAGGCTTGATAAATTGTGAACATATCCTTTAAGACTATTTTCTTTTTTACTGACATGTATCCTTTAGAGTTTAGCTTCTGGGGTTTCATATTTTCTCAATATTGGAGAGCCACTATTCAGGCAAGTGAGGAATAGTAGCGCAGCAGTCGATGAGATTAGAGATCAAATTGCACATGATGATGGAAAAATATAAAAGGAGTTGGATGAAAATGGTTGAGAGTGAAGCTGAAAGTGAAGTTTGCTGTGTGCTTCCTGAGCCTATTACATCATCTGGCTGTCCTGCACCTCGCTGAAACTCATAGCTCAGAAAATGGACCGCGGGAAACTCAATCCACTCTCCTCTCTGTTTTATGGTCTCAGCGGTGGAAGAAGCAGTAGCCGCTGGGGATGTAGCCACAGCACAAAAGGCTTGAGAGAACTGCATTTGCCTCTTGTGCTAGAGTGAAGGGATCCAGGAGTGTACTTAGTTTGATGCTATTTGACTTTGTCTTTGTTGGAACGGAGCCCGGTTATTAGAAATTCCCCAGCAATATCCTAGGAGCCCAGACACAATAGTCTGAGAGCATCCTCCGAGCTCTTATTAAATCTCCCCAGCTACCAGGCAGAGATGCTGCAGAGGCTCTAATGAAGCAATTACAGGCAGGAGAGGGATGAGCACCGAACCCAGGCACAGGCCGCTTTTCACGGCCACTAGAAAGCTGACGGCGAGGTACGGACGAGTGGCAGGGGTGGTATTCATTTTCCAAGAAGTGTTAAAATCGGATTAAGAGGAGTAAAAGACACCCAGGTACAGGACAATAAGAGTAAATTAAAATACACATCAGTGAGATAGGAGAGTGAATATACCAAAACAAAATGATATTTGGACATTCTGTCCAAGAATGGAAGTGTAGGCACACCTGACTGTCACTCTGTGATGGTAATCAATGATAGTGAGCAGTAACATTACGCTAGTTAACTAAGTAGTGTGGGTGTTTTTTTTTAATGGATTTTCTGTTGATTAAGTTTGTTGAGTTGAGTTTGTGAGTTTCTGTACGTGGTGCACTTTTTTTTCTTGGCTATTACCACTCATGCTAACTCGCCAGTTCTTGCATTTCGCCCAAACATCTACACATGAAACTCAACTTATCACTAAGACCTAAAGTACAAAGGATATTTCAATCTCACAGTACAGCAGACCTAATGAAACACTGGATATTAGTGTCAATGATGTGAAGTAAATTTTCACAGCCTGTCTATTTTTCTTTTTTAAAAAAACAGCCATTTTGGACACTGCACACATCTGCAGGATCAACTTATCTACTAAAGCAGAAATGTCAAACAGGTACACGACAAGACGTTCCCTATCTTACTGACATGATGGCAGTAAATAAATGTACATATCCCAGTGGCAGAGACTAGAAATCAGCTGATTAATTGATTTGGCCAATGAGCATCAGAAGTGGACAAGTTGGCAGAATGACATCATCTGGCAGTTTATACTGCAGATAAGTGCAGCACAGAATCATGATGTGCATGAACATACTAAACAGAACCACAGTGTAGGGCTGGGTGATATGGCCTCAAATCAATATCACAATATAATGAGCACCTCTCCTCGATAACGATAAATGTACGATAAGTGGAAGCAGTGTGTGAAATACCCGTCAATCCCCCGAGGCACGACACTAATTAGGTGCCCCTTCACTTTGACTTTTATTTTGTTTTTTGTAAAATGACGAACATACCGACATTAGCAAAGTGATGGTTATCATCATAAATTTCCGTATCAGTAAATTTTTGGTATATCGCCCTGCCCTACCACACTATACAGCTGAGGGAGGAACATCACAGAGGCATTAAGGCATTAACAATGATACTTGGCATTTACTGTGGTGTCTGGGCAGAATCAGTGTAATAGCTTTCTAATTACAACATTTTGGATGTGAGGAATCAGAGTGGAATAGAACTGATTTCAAACACACAAAAGCGAAAAACAGTCCACTATGTGCATATGGGAAGAAATACGCTGTATCACCCTTTACTCTGAAGGTGGCTGGGTCATATCCCAGAGGAGCTGCTGAAAAGCTGCGGTTGTAAACGTGAATGAGGGATGTTCACTGGGTTAGAGTAGTGCGGCAGGGATTTGGGATTCGGGGATGCCAGTCATGCTGAAAATACAAACACTCCTCAAATGCTCTGGCTACAAACGCTGTCTAAGTAAGACAGGCGGGCTTGTTGTCACTGAGTGATCAAATCTGCCAAACACACAGCAGATGTGAAGTTCAGCGCAGAGTTCATTCTGCTGTTTGTGTTTGAATGCTGTGCACTGGAGGCAGAAAAGAGACTCAGCTTTGTCGGGATAAATCTGACGAGAAGATTTTGCAGATTCAATCATGACATTTACATAAACAGTAATAATTTCATCAGAACCAGATTAAGGCGATACTCTGATTAGTGCAGCTGTCTTATTAACACTTTCACCAGGTTAAATTAGGTAAATGAATCTTGGAATCTAAATAAGCATTAACTGATTAACAGGCCGGCGTTAATTGTCAATCCTCAAATTACTGTGCCATGTAATTACATTAGACGGATTTCTTTCAGAGCTATGAATCTTGGCACATATCAGATGAGGGTGAATGAGAGAAACACATTCTATACACAGTCTGAAACATGTTAGCAGTCATGGAGAATCAAAGTGGAGTGTGTTAGCATTACAGATTGGACCCCACTGCACAAGTTTAGAGTGAGATGAGCTGGAATTGTGATAATAGTACTAGTAATGATGCCGTCATCATGAATGAACGTCAGCAGTCTTGTTAGTGTTAGGCTATGTTTTGTCTGTGAAGTCAGCATTTCTGAACCTAAATAACCCAACGTACCCAAAATGTGTTTATTCTTTGTTTTGTGTTTGGTGCATATTAATGAACATTGCATCAACAACCACATGAATGCATTTGGATTCATGTTTGGTCATGAATTAAAGTTTTTCCCCTCGTAGCTTGAAGGTTGAGAAGATCCTCTTATTACACACTGACTGACATTATGAACAGTGAAATACTCAAACTCAAGACCCCATGTGCTTTATGGGTGCTCTGTTCTATCATATGGAAATATTCTGTAAGTGTTCTGCACCATTTACACACATTCATATATGAAAATCCAGCCCGACGTATTGGGATCCTCTGACACTTTGGTTTCATTTTAAAAGGTTTAAAATAAATGGACGTCCCAACGATGCTTGGCTGCACAGCATAGGTTTGTAATGACTCCCAGTATGGCTTAATGAACCAGTAGAAAAAATAAAGTAAAATGGTCTTTTCTGTGCATAACAATTGCCGACTGCCCTTTTAATTTCTGCACGAACAAAAAGAGATCAAATCTAAATATTTGTTATCTGTTAATCCCTCATGTGAATGTGATCACTAGTTTTGTGGTAGTTTAGTTGCACAACACTTCTCATTTGTCTGAACACCAGCCCATGTGTGTTTGTTATTAACGTCTCATGCCTCAGCTCAGGCACAAAAGCGTGCACTGTGGAGTAAAACGGCATGTTGCATCATGCCTGCCAGCTATTGAAAGGCCACACCGCACATTATTAAAAGAACAGCGGGAGCTATTTCAGGCTCTACTAATCAGCTCTGATTCCACATAACCCCTGCATGGATATATAATGATAAAATGACAGAAAGAAGATCCTTCCCTCTGTTGCACTCAAGTGGAAGACCTCTGCCTCATGCAGTTACCCAGCATGCATTTCAGCAGTCTATTTCAGTCGCTGGGTGTCCAACATTATTAACACAAAAGGTCCCAACATTATGGGCCTGGTAATTCACGCTAATCAAATTGGGTCTAATTAATGATAATGTAGGCGACAGTGAACTGAGCATTCACATCACAACATCGCTGGCTCGAGTGCGGCTGGTTTTTCCATGTCTCTCACTCCAGATGTCGCCTTAGTTTTTCAAAAAAATATTATGCTAAATTTGACAATATTGAATTTTGGCAGATATTCGCAAAATATTTTACAGCCTCCCTAAATTTCTAATGGTCTCTCTAGCTCTAGTCTAGAGGGATGTTAGAGGTTTTGAACATGATGTTACAACCCACAGCAACACAACAATCAGCGTTTGCCAACATGGAAAAAATAAGAACAAGGAAAACACGGCTAGAATGGCGAAGAGTTGTTTCACAATCGACTACACAAAGAATTTGTCGATTTATGTTTCCATAAAGCAAAAGAGAAGCAACATTATGCAATAATCTCTAAGGGTCTGTGTATAATATTCTGAATTAAACATGTAAAAAAATCAAAACACTTTGGCCCAACAATCAGAATATCCTTTGAAGTCCTGGTGATTTGCCAGTTCTGCCTTGAAACAGGACCTGGTGTCTGAATGCCTTCAGGCTCTGTTCACTGCGATGCCATCTCCCCTCAAACTACAAATTAATAAATGCATGTCAGTAAACTTCTGATCATATTTCAGTGTCCACAGACCACAGACTGAGTGAAGGTACTTTCTGTTGTCCTCTCAGTAATGCAGCTTCACCTTCTCAGAGGTGATAGAGAGGCGAGTGGTATCCCATCATGTTAATACAGAATCTCAAGAGCAAAAACAGCGTGAGAGTGTGTACTTTTGCTCTGACTACAAAAAGTAGTTACTGCAGCTCTCAGTCAGTATGTTTATGTTTATATATTATAAACAGTAGTTGGGCTTTTGGGGGAAAAACAGAAAGAAAGAAAAACTCTCAGTTAATGCAAGGTCACAGAAGTTCCACTCTTATTTATGTGACAAGAGATATTACCACTGAATTGTGCTGAATTATTAATAAAGTGACCCAATTAATGTGTAGAAACAAATTTTCATCACTGGTCCACTTTTTATTGGAGCACAGAGCGCTGAAGGGACATCACCAGGAGCTCGGCAGCCACAGTCTACAGACAAACACTCCTATTATTTATTTATATATTACAGTACTACAGACAAATAAAGCTAGACAAGTCATATATCTGTGCACACACTCCATCATACACATGAGTGAACCCTAATTACAAAACAGTTTGCCATCTCATTTACACTGATCGGATTCCCTGCATCTCTAAGACTAGTTAATGTTATGGATATGATTTTGATGGTGATATTAAAGATGAGATGAAGTTAAGTGGAACAAGATGGTGATATTGTTGCACCAAGCACAGACACACAGACTTTTAAAAGGGATCTTCACAGACTCACATCTTTTACATAGCCTGCAGATTGACTGTTATCACTTAGCCTGACCTTTGACACTTTAATATCCCCAAATACAAGATGTTATATTTTAAATCGTCCATGCGATTACATAACATCCCCCACCTCCTCCGACTCCCGCTGTCCCCTGATGACCAGATCACCTGTAGGCGAGTTAGAGTAACCGCGATTTGACAATATGAAAATATAAAAATGGTCGGCAGCTAAAGTTAGAAACTTAAAAGCTTTACTTTTCTTTAAATTGTAGCACACAAGTAAATTTGCCAGACATTAGTTCAAATAGCCCTTTGTAACTAAAAAGTAATCCCCAACTGACATTTAATACTTCACACAACTATTTTTTTGACCACAGCTGACTTGTAATTGTAACAAATCGATTCAGTTGCCTAGTTACTGCTAACACAACACAAACACAAAAAATGGACACGATTAGTCTCTTATACCACTTTCACAGTGAACAAAAAAAAAACCTTTCAATTTTCAGCCCTTTTCCAGCTTGATTCTATGACCTGCGTTGAACATCATTTATGTTCACATTCACTTTAAAGCAAACAGTGCAACAGTGTGTGATTTACACTAATTGTACATGGCCATTAAAATATATTTGAATCTGACACAGCCAGCACCAGCAGTGCAAGACCTCACACAGTGCAAGAGATACTGTAGATATCTAAATAGCTATATATATAGATATATAGATATATAGATATAGATAGCTATATAAATGATGCTTTGGGTGTTGTGTCACACTACTTACATTTTCACAATTTGCAAGAACATCTCTTAGCTCCCTTCTTTTTTTTCCATTGCGGAGCGGATTTTTTATTGTATTTGTTGTGTTATTGTTACAAGCTGAATTTCCATTAATGAATTAAAGTGAGCATGTCTCCACTGCCTTTCTGTCCCTGTCCACAAATCACCAAGTCCGAGAGTACGAGTGATCTCTGCCCAGCACGTAGACACCACACAATGGCAGCTTTACACAAACCGCTGCCAAGCTAATTAACTGGAGAGGTTGTTTTCAGAATTTGCCGCGCATCTCATAATTTCTCACATCTCCTGGTGAGACCTCACTCTTACTAATCATTGTAATTCCACTTTATTTCTGGTTAATAGCTGAAATCCACTTTATTTTTTTTACTAATTACATTTTTTCCTCGTCCTGGAGTATTTGACGGTCGGTGGGTGGGTACTGTAGTGTGCGCACTACAAATCAATACACAAAGTGGTCGAACAGGGATTCTACAGAGTGAAGCTAATTGATGTTCACAGCTTGGTCAGGCTTTCTTTGGGATTTATGGAAGACATTTGTGTTACAATAGTGATGATATGGCACATTGTCGCACAGGAGAGGGAAAAGATATGAGAGGGCAAAGCTGCAGGGCTCATGATGCCGTTTACAGCTAAGAGGTGCTCTCTGTGTCAGGGAGGATTGGCTACGAGGGATTTATAATCCAGAAATAGCAGCGTTTGTAATGCAGATGGAGCTGTCTTTCATTTCTTTGTGTCACTGTGTTTTAACTTTGTGGTCAGCAGGTGAGAGATAAACACCAGGTCACCAGACGAATGCTTGAAAATTTCAGCTTTGGCTTTGGCTTCTACCTGACACTTCAACCAGTAGTCATTTATTTTCTAACAGCCTCCTGATATTCATAGTCTTACTCAGCTAGCCTGGCTTCTGTACTGGTAAATCTGTTCACTTTAGGAATCGTCTTCTTGAATACATCCACACGGACACAATCAAGCATTGTGTTTCTCAGCAACAAGGAAGCGCTCTGCTGTGATATCTACAGTATTTTTACAGTCTACACTGAGCTCTGTAAAATGTTGCATTCATAAGTATATATGATTAATTTATCAGTTTTTAGTTACATGTGAGCCATTACCTGCTCTTTTTATTTTCCTGAGTCGTGAAGTATTTCAATATGAGCTTTAAATTAGTCATGGTTAATCCCTCTGATGTTTTAACAGTGATGATTGAGATATCAGTGCGATGATGGGTTAGAGGTAAATGTGATGAATTAAAGATACGGGAGCTTTAAACTGCCACAGCTGTGCATGATGAGAGCTGCTCTGATGCTGTTGGAGAACTTCGCCAATGCAACACATACGGTGAAATTGCACTGTTTCTTTGCCATTCTTCTCTCTGACAGGTTTAATGAGTGGAGCGGGCACAAGTATTGAAATGCAAACTGATGTTTCTGCATCCGTTTATGGCTAACTGTGGGAGTGGAAATGAGGCCTGTGCACATGCAGTTCGACAATGACTGACATTTATTAAACAGAATCAGTTTGTCAAATTTTGTCTTGTGTGTGTGCAGGAGTTTTAGTCCTGAATCTATACAATTTTCTGGGCAGTGTTTGCTCCATGCTGAGTGCACTAAATTGCAAAGCAGCACACTATTAAAACTAATCATTTTCATTGAGCAGGTTTCTAACTTTACAGATATCCAGCTTACCTGGAAAACAAACTGACACCAAAGAAAGTTTTAAGGTCTCTCTCTCTCCTGAGTCCTTGTAGTTAGAGACTGCAAGTTAAATAATTAAATGCAAATCATAGCTGAATCAATTCAAAGTTTGATTGGTCAAGGCGTAATAGAGTGCAAGAACTTGTTATGAAGTTACTGTTTACTGAGTAAATTACCTGCTCTTTGAATTTCTTCCACAGTCATGTGTTTGTTTTTGGACAGCTGACATTTATTCTTAAGTCACACTGCTAATATTTGCTTGAAAGGTTAATTATTTTTATAACCTTAATCTATCCAGGGATGGTTTACTGAGCAGAACTAATGTGCAACACCGTCACCTTTTATTTTTGGTATCCTCATGGAAAAAGCTGTCTCTCTCCTTCACACCGGAGAGCTGGTGCTGTAGAATTCAGTGATTTGCTCACAAACACATCAGCATGTTTGAGCCTGGAGATTATAGTTGAACGATTGTCTCCACAGATTATTTATATAGGAGGAAAGTGTCTTGTTCAGTTGCTCACACTGACTTTAACCAATACCAGTTTTAGGGATTGTCGGCAGTAATTTTCCAGTTGAGCCACGGCTTCAAAATCTATTTATTGTTTTATCACGTGACCATGAAAGGGTCATATTTGGCCAAACTCAGTGTAACCAGTGTAATGTCCAACAATGCTTTCAGCTGTTAAATCAATTATTACGCTGCTTCTTCTGCCTGGATGAAAATTACATCTATGTTGGAGACCTTTTTTTTTAAATCTTTTGGCCTTGTTAGAGTTTTTAAAACACTACAGTATTTCAGTGACCTTCTGTGGCTGTTTGCACAACTCTGAGCCCTACAGGCTGTTTGGCTGAGGGTTTAGTATTCATATCATTCCTGGACTGTTTACTGTGGAATTAATGGTCTGTTGTCTCCCATGAAACTACTGCAGCCAGTCCTTAGATGGAACAGACAGCAACTTACACAGCGTCCTTATGAGGGAAACAAACACAGAGCAAAATAGCTCTGTCGTTACTGGGTTGTCACGCCTGGAGCAAAAGGCCCTGCAGTCAGAAAGCTTAAGTATTCAATGTCTGGTTAAATTCTTTATAGGAGACAGAAGCAGGTTCAGACTGTGGCCTGGCAAGCTCTGAAAAGACCAATAAAACAGTTGATAAAAGGGATGTAACAATGGCTAGTGAAGGGGAAATGGAATAAGTGGAATAAAAACATATTGAACAGAGGCTTAACTGAATAAAATGAGGTTTAAATTAAATATAACATGGACTAAGCTGAATATGAGTGAATGTTAAAATTGAGTAAAATATTGGCTTTATGACATTAAACAGTGGCTAAAATGGTGGCTACTAGTCGTCGCTGTGAGTCGTTGCTCTTTGCATTATAAGATGTGTGATTGATGAGTCAACATAACAACAAACAAACAAAACAAGCTATCTTGTAATCTGTCTGTTTTCTGGAGCTCTTGAACACTCAGTTCAGGCTGGCACAATCATTGCTAAATATATCACACCATTTCCATATTCAAAGATGTGAATCTAATGTTTTGAATGAGGCCTTGGTCTTGGTCCAGTGTTTACACTGTAGGTACAAATGACACTGTAATACATGCACTTCATGCACAGCATCATTTTGCAATATTAATGAACAATTTAAAATTTTTTGCAATATTGTTTTTGAATTATTACAATGACCACAGTTATCATCTTGTCACTGAGAGATAAGATAATAGAGGTCCAGTTCCAGCAGTGTGAAAGCAGGGAGGGGCTGAAAGGCGACTGTCCCAGCCTCGCAACTACAATCACACTGAATGCAGGCCATTGTTGGAGTTTGTAAAAGCTATGGAGCCACCAGACCATGTAACACTCACTGCCCAGCCCCCAGTAGTGGCCTAGATACTGGGGCATCGCACTGTTTTCGATGCTCTTCTTCATCTGCTGTTGTGGGGTTTCCACCCTGAGGGACAGTTTCATGTGTCATTTGGCTTTCGCTCAAACAGGAATTACAGCCCTTTTACAAAGTTGCTAGAGGTAAATCTTCCTCCCGCTGCGTTTGAATTGTCCCCTGTGGTCAATAAGAGGCAAACTATCAACGAGCAGCCATACGGTCATGCAGTCATTAGCCACCGTTTGAGCTGGCGGGTCACTGCAGGAGCTGCTGATAACACAGAAATGTGATGATGCAGCACAACAGCTCTCATTTTCACAAAGTGACCAGCTGAATTGATAAATGGCATATTTAAAGGCCAGTGGCCAATTTAAAGAGCAACTACTACCGGAAAATGACTGTCTCCTATTTTGGAAACAAGGATGGTTTAATAAAACAAAGTTTCTGTATTAGGGTCATAGTCATATCTCTACTTTTGTGCCAGTAATCAGTTTAAAGAAAAGTGAGATTTGGGAACTCCTCAGTTTGTCAGTATGTGTAAGTTGCTGGCTTAAAATGCATAAAATATAACTTTTATATTTCATGCATTTCAAGCCTGAACTTCACATCCTCCTTACTTGAATCTGCTCTTTGCTGCTGCCATGCAAAATTAATGTCCTTTTTTTTTGTATAAGTGAGTTTTATGGCACTGCTTATAAAAAGCTATTCGGCGGAATGGACTGGAATATTTCTCTATCATATATTATGTAAAAGGTGAAATGAAGGTGACACTACAGGCATCTTTATCGGCAGAGGCTGACGTGTTTCCTGTTGCCTTGATTCAGATCTTGTAAACATCCGTGACAAAATGAGTTTTCTCACATAAATTCACTCAACAGCAACATTCATCTATTTTCTGTTTCTCAGCACTGCCATGCTTTGCTTGTCATCACCAGTTTCTTGTTTGTTTGATCATTTTGTATTCATACACAAATATGCTCTTTTTTTTCTCTTGATTCCATTTCATCACTTCTCAAATAACAAATCTAAACTACTGGCTCAAACAAGACGACCAAACTCAACCAAACCCGATTCCGCTGAAGTAATGTGGACAGTCATGTACTACACAGCTCGTTGGAGAGTGCTTGGCGTTTTTCTCAAAGGGTCTTTGTTTGGCTGCGGATTCCAGTGACCTTGCTGGACACCGGCAGGGAGAGGGAGTGAGCGAGAGACAAAGGAAAAGAGAGGGAGGTGGATATCGGGAGAGAGGGAACTGAGGGCAAAAGAGGAGACAGACGAAGAGAAAGAAAGAGAATGGGTGCTATAGGAGAATGAGAACAAAGTGTGAGGCCGAGAGATAGAATAGTGAGAGAGGGAAACAATAACAAGTCTGAGCAAGAGAGAGTGAGAAATAGAAGTGTAGTGAAAGATGAAAACAGATGAGGTGGAGCAGAAAGACTAATGTGAGATGGCTTGAGAAACAGAAGAGAGGAAAGTGTGGGCTCTCGTGATAAAGGCAACCAGAGACCGAGAGAGGGAAGGTGTGTGTGATGCTGAATTTGTGTATGTAAAAGAGAAAAAGACAGCATGTGTATGGAATTGTGTACTTGTGTGAGAAAGAGAGAGAGAGAGACAGAGAGGGCAGAGAAGTGTTTGACAAAAGGCTTTTGTTGTGGAAGTGGCCATTTTGAATCTTCTCCTGGTTCCGGATGGCTCCACTTCACTGCGTCCCAGCCTAGTTGTTTGGCCTAGTTTCTCATTAAGTCTCCACTTATACGATGGCAGCGTTTACTCTGTCGGCCTACTCACTATTTATGGCGAACATCATCACAATTCCTCCAGACGTGGCGCAGCTCGATGCCACGAAGATGAAAAGAGTTTCTCTCCCAGGGGCAGCACATGATCCTATTTGTTCTTTGAGGGTTACAACAGTGGTTGTGCGTGTTTAAGCCTGTTGGGTACAAATCGGAAACACTTATGATACAACCAGTTCCAACAAGAACTGTTCTCAGGGCTCTTCTTTGTCCATTCAAAGATGCCCTGACATCCAGGTTTTGATCTCAGCTGCTAAACAGATATCGCTTTAATGAAAGAATTAAATTGACTCTGACTTAAAAGCTCGGCACAATAATGTGCCAATGCATCCATCTCTCAAACCTCAGATGCTACAGTAAGTTACTGAAATGCCAAATGCTTTATCCAGTGAGGATAAGCAACACTGACAAAAACTAATGGTGGCTCGCCGCTCGGTGAGATTGATTAGCTGTGATTGATTAGCTATCTCGAGCAAGCTTTTAGCCGCCGCTCATCGATTTTTATGCTGCACTTGTATTAACTGAAACGTGTCGGGTGACATTTCACTTTAGCATGCAATACAATCGTTTAAGTTATTGCCCAAGCACAAATGTTAAATGGTTGTAGCTTTACAAATGTGAGGTTTAGTTGATTTTCTCTGTTTTATATATAATTGTAAAATAATGAATTGCTTAAATAAAAGATGCAAAGACATCACTTTGGAGTCTTTGAAGTACTTGAGAGACATTTTTAACTTTTTGTAATGAAATTATTAATTGAAACAATAATTAACAGAGTAATTATTAGCCTCTCTCTGTGTATTTACACTGCTACACATTTAATAGAGTGAACTGGTTACGAATATTAACTCTTATCTGGTTTCACCTTATCAGTGTACTTCATTAAAGTAGTGCTTAATATTTTGGCACATTCAGTGTAGAAAAACACTCCACAATCCCTAATGTGACAAAATGTCTGCAGCATAATGCAGGTTAGATTAGATTGGATTAACAGGATTAAATCCACAAAGGGAGACATCTACAGCAGCGACTGCAGATCACAGGACTGTAAAGATGAACTAGGCTCCTGCAGAGACACACACCCGCACACACACACACACACACACCGCCTTCTTCATGCATTAACAGTAAGACGATGAATGGGCTATAGCCTCACTTTGCATACTCTGCAGTCACATGCAAACACACACAAGCCGTTGTGCATACCTACACAGAAACACATGCCCACATACAGAGACCTCTGCCTGATTATGCAGTGAGTCACAACACCCTGATTCATCCCCATTGATCTAAACCTTCCCAGTAGCCTCTGAGTCAGTCCTTTTGTTGCTCCTTTCTGCGATTCATCTTACATCATTCATAAAGCTGCTTATTCCACTGAAGCCTTTCTATAAATGAGACTCACTATGTTATACAACTGTGCTGTCAGAGTTTTGATATTCCTCAATCCATCGTGCAGAAGTGGACCATCTGTTCTGAAGTTAATCACCCCGCGAACCCCAACCATGCTCACTCGCACACGTCCATGCAGAAATAAAAACATACATGCACACACTGTTACTGTGAGGTGCCGAAGTGAAAATTCAGCCCGGATGAGAGTGAGTCATGGAAAAAGCTTAATATTATGGGCCGTCTTTCCCTTGATGTTGCTCGAGCTAATTAAGCCTTGTACCAAGCTACTCAGGTCTGTTTGAAGTATGCAAGAGGCTCACTTTAATGGTCTGCTTCATGCAATTCTGTGTTTTCGCTTTTAATTTGAATATGTTTACAACCCAGGGACCTCAGATTATACAGATAGGGCCTCTGAGCTTAATGTAGCTACACCTGCATTTCCTGGTGGTTTCCAAATTGCTTGGGAAATAAAACCTCTTCCTGCAATTCATCTCTTATCAGCTTAACAATGCAGAAAATACAGTGTACAGTCATCCGAGCTCCAATTTAAATTGAATTCATTTTAACAGGGACAGAAGATGACATTTGTGTTTGGATAATCACACACAACTGTGAGACGAGAACTGTTTGGTGCGATGCTGGCTGTCAAGAAAATTGAGCTCAATCTACAGGTGGATTCAGTGGAAGTTAAGAAAGAAAACATAAAAGTAAATGTGGTGGTGCACACTGACCTCTACTGTTGATGGCGTGTTATCACCCTGTTCTGTAAAACACACCCCCTGGGCTACTGTGTTGACTAATGTGGGAGCAGCAGGGTCGCTCAGGGGCACGAGGAGACGGAAAAGGTCACAGTGTTTGTGTTTGTCATTTGTTTAGGATCGGAGTGCTGTGTGCATACGCTGCCAACCAGAACCTGAGCTCTCAGGTGAAGAACATACGGAGACTGGTCAACAGCAACATGAGGGACCTGCACACCTTCGCTAATGACACGCCAATGGTGAGACATAGACTACAGAACGTGCAGATGGAGCATTGTAACTCTGCTTTGTGTCCTGCAGCCAACACAATATTATCCCATATAATTACGAGCTGTCAACACAGACATGATCATTGTAGTGTGTAACAATCCTACAACTTAGATTCCAGATCACTACCATCCATGGGACAGTAACCGATTAAGTGAAACAACAGCTACTAGATCTAGGAAAGCTTAGCTAGTGAAATAATTTGATTAAAGCCAGAAAAAGGGTTTTGCCATGGTTGAATAAAAAGCCAAAATTTAAAATCCACCCAAATGAGAAATATTCAGACAGCTACTGTTTCTAATCATGCCTCTTTTATTCAGTCTTTTCAAGGTTGGAAAACAGAAAAATGTTCTTAGTTTTTGTGCGTGTGACAACTACAAATTTGCTTTTCAAGTCATAACTCCATGAAATTTCAGGAGCTCAGGCTTCTCTCACTTGTACGTGTTAAATTGGCAGCGTTTTGCCGACAAACATCAAACAAAATATTTGATTTCTTAAACACTATAGGTTCATGAATACCAGTTTTATATTTTGCCATTTCCTCAATTTCATACTGACAAATATCATGAAACTGATATTGTGCTTTATGTCTGAGTGCTTGTTGGTGTCTATGACGAGACTAATGAAATCATTTTCATCTGCTTCCATTTGTAAGACTCTGCTCTGCTCTGTTGTGTTTCCTGTTTGCAGCAAATTGATTACCTAATATCCCAATACGCCACAGCCAAGAACAAAGTCATCTATGACCTAGATAGTAAGTAGACCTCCTCTGTGCCTCTGATAGTGAATTAAGTGGACAGAAACGATTCACTGAGCTCTTGTTCTTGGTCGTATATCATGCTTATTATCTGAATTCACTGCGTCTACTTTCTTTGACTTGTTTTCACAACAGATTTGTGACATAACTAGGTCTAGATAGCTACAGCTACAGTGACTGTTATAGACGATCCCTTGAGTATTCATCCTACTTTTCTCCTGCAGTAGTACTGAAGGCAGCTCTTTCCTGAAAGTTAAGACCTGCAAAAGCAGTAATAAGCAGCAAACATAATAAAGAAAGAGACTCGGAATATGTTACTGTTTTCTTATGTTGATCTGATGCTGCGCTCTCTACAGATATAGGTCCATTATTGGGTGGACGGATACATGATCAGCTGGATAAGGAGGTCCATCCCGCCTTGGACAGGGTGCTCAATATGGCTGGAGGTACATCTGCATATTTTTCATTTCCTCTTCAGTTATGATATGATCTTGTTTTTGTAGACTAGAAGCATTAAGTGACATATAGTGTCCTGCCATACTTGGAAAAATTCTCAATTATTTAAAGACTGAAATAACTGCACTGAAAAACAAGTGGGATTATAACCCCATTATCAGATTTTTCCACCTAAAGGTATGTTTTAATATGTTTTTGAAAGTCTATTGAAGATTAAATTACTTGTTATAGTTGGTGGATTCTGCCATGAACAGTAACAGTTTTCAGAATCTAGGACAGTGAGTTCAATAAAAGTTGCAATTTATAATAAACCTTCAGAATATTTTTTAAATCTCCGTATTTTATGCTTTTTTATAAAGTGAAAATCGAGAGAGCCATCAAAGGTAACGGTAACTGGATAATGACCCACAATCCTTTGCCCCCTGACCTTGTGAACTTTGACACCAGTGTTGCTCCCGTGATTTGTTCCCTTGTGATCTTCCTCGAGTTTTTAAGACATATCCGAGCCCTGAGTTACATTTTAGAGACACAACAACCAGTTAATATATTAAAACTGCACTACGCAATGTCTCTGACTGGGGTGAGCACAAATGGCAGATGATTTTGTGTGATGAACTTCACAATACAAAAATTATGCAAAGTGAAGTGCCACTTCTTGAATTTAATTTCCACCCCTGTCATTATTAATCAGGCTTGTTCTGGATCCAGAGTTTACTTGCTATCATTACTGAGAAAAGTTTGTTTTATCCCTTGAGGTCACATTCACAACCTCCAGCTCGTGCTGTCACCGAATAAATTGTTTTATGAGCAAACATAATGACTCTGAGTTTTTTCCATTTACACATATAAACAGACTCGATTGCCTTTCCATAACAGTTCTTGTCTAGTGCAGTTTTAAGATAACGGCATCATCGGATCTTGCCAACAAACCCAACATAACATCAACCTGCACCTGGACATTTCCCTTTTTACTCCAACTGTGTTTCCCCCAGCGTGAAGTGAGCATTCAAAAGTGATGTGTTTGTGTGAGCCCCATTATTTTATTTTAACTCTTTCACCAAGAATTATACTGCACCTCCAATGCAAATTAACTATGGAAGTATTAGTAAGTTACTATTGTTTAATACAACAAGCAGCTGTATATGGATGTTTGACTACATGGAATATACAGGCTTGTAGAACAACAAAAGACGAACCAGCAGTGGTAAAATATCTGACCACCAGTGACAGTGAATGCAGTTTGTGTTCTTAATGTTTGTGTGTTGCTGTGTTCTTACTGGGGCTGAGCCGAGCTTTCAGGGGATCTTAGTATTCAGCATGAATACTGTGTTTTATCAGGAGTAAAAACTGATTCATAATTCAAAAGAATCATTATTGGAAAAAAGGCTGCATTTGTCACTAAGGTATAAGTTTGGTGAATATGGTATTTATGAATTTAGCACATAGCATCCATCTGTGTTTCTACTCCCTCCAGTTTCCTCTCCTACACTCTTGCATCTTTAATACCAATGTTCAAGGACGCCAGTGTTTCTGCATTCTTTATCCTGTTTAATTTTAAAAGTCTGCTGCAGGCTACTCCACGATTGTTAACCAACACTGGCTGTTGTCTTGTGATGCATTCAACTGCTGGGAAAAGAGTTAGTTAGTAACAGCGACATTTTTTAATAGAAGCTAAAACATTCACATTATTCAGAGCATTCCTGTTTATTTATTGTTTGCAGGGAGGGAAGCTGCTTGGCAGTCAAAAGTCCAATTATAGATGCTGGAGATTCACACCAGCGTGCGAACACACCACAGAGACACTGCAAATCCAAATCTAAATGGGCATGGGTGCCAAATTCAGTATGATGTACTCGGCTCAGGCCTAGTTCTTACAATGAGTGCGTACTTTGTGTCCTGTCTGTGTTTTTGTGTAACCAATATTATAACGACTGTCCTTTGTGTGTATGGTGATATTAAAGGCCAATTTATCATAGTTGGTGAGCTGAACCACTGGGCCACTTCCAGATATAATTGTCCAATACAGGCTGGTCCTATTCTACCAGCTACTGAATCTGTTTGACTGGTAAAATAACCATTATTTGAAATTTCATATGCCCCAGAAACTCTGGCTTCACAGCTGACGAAAAAATGGATTTTAGTGCTCTGAATATAAGTGTACATTTATACACTTCCTGTTATAACAAATCCACAGAATTTCCCAGGACAGAACTAAAAGATTTAAATAAAATATTCATATTGCTTTATGAGTCATTTTGCAGAGTCTGGGGCTCATGGAAAAAAGGGTTTTCTGACAAGCCATTCAATTTTAAATTTTTACCTCAAATATATAAGTCAGCTAATGAGAAAAGTTTGTAGGTTTTCACTGTAGTTTAATAAGTAAGACACTCGAGCTGCATCAAAAACTGCTTGACTCAGTTATAAGTTTGCAATGGAAAGAGTGGGAATTGTCTCAGTCAATTGTTCTACGTTCCACTCAGGAGGGAAAGGTCCTTTGTTCTGATGGGCACTCCTCCTTCACATCCTGATTTTCCCCTCATAACAACAACCCAGTCTACTTTTAATCTCATCTGTCTCTTTCAATTCAGCCATGCGAGAAACCAAGGAGGCCCTGGAGAACGTCAGTGTGGGTCTGGAGGTTCTCCAGGAGGGAACAGGGAAACTAAACTTCAACCTGAGCCTGGTCCGGACCAGTATCAACCGCACCCTCAACGACCCGGGTTGCCATGACGAGGAGTCAGACGCCACCTCCGCCCAGCTGTGCCGCAACATCCGCCAGTCACTGTCTCAGCTGCAGATCAGCGCCAACTTCACACGGGTACAAAACTGAACACAACACATTCTGATATTCTTATAACAACTACATGAAAATGTCAATAAGTATTGAACCTTGGAAATGGTGTTTCAAAACACTAATTTGGATTTTCACTGACTGCATGATGCTCTCAAGGATTATTGCATGTTAGCAAAGAGATCACTGAATATGTCTGTCTCTATTTTAGCTACCCAAAGTGAACACTCAGCTGGAAAAGGTGAACGATGTCTTGAGAACAGACCTCAGTGCTATCGTCCAGAGGGTGAGCCCAGACCATAAATCTATGGATATTCCTACAATGTCAGTCTGTAATGTCACTGTGTCACCGGAAATTATTAATGCATGTCCTTTTCCTCTCACAGGGCTACTCCTCTTTGAACGACACGCCACATATGGTGATTGAACAGACCAGAAGTGTTGTGGAGAGTAAGAGACATTTCATACGTCTAACCATTTTTCTGCAAACACAAATAATTTCACTCTGTACATAAATAATTCCTGCTATGTGTGTTACTACACCAATGGATTATATAAATAATCATTTCTTTCTCTATATATGTCTCCTTTCTTATGCCACATTGAGCAAGATTAGGTGGATTTTAAGTTTGAATCTGCACTTATACTTCTGTTTGAAAATATATTTCAGTAGTAAAATGTATAATGTTTGCCATCTTTCATTCATGTAGCGTGGTATCATTTAAATTAACATATATAGAGTATTGAGTTTCAAGTTTTACCTAATGCACCTTGGCCAGCTTTATCTTTCCCGTATCGTCACACAGGCCACATATTGAAACTGATGGATTAATTGAATGATCTTGTCTCTCAGGCGTGCAGGGCCTGGTGGACGGCATTGGCCATAACATCAGCAGCTTTTCCAAAGTGTTCCCTGTGCAGAGTTGCCTGTCCAACTTCACTATCTTCATTAGTCATGCCCATGCCAAGATTGAGGACCACTACCCTGAAATTGACCAAATGGACTTCTACAGGTACACTGACCTCCTGACACAAATAAAAAAAAAAACTTTCCTATGAACTGTAAAACATGCAAAGTCTGAAATGTGAGGCTGCTTTGATACTTGACATTTAGCTTCATGCTGTCTGGCTTGGCCAGACTCTTTTTACAAGCTACTGTAAAAGTAATGTGTGCTGCGTAAGCTTGCACTAATATTTTGCATTTATGAAATATTCATATCATTTCTACTTTAATTTAGTTTATAACAGTACAGTCAAGGGAAGATGAATCATCAGTTGATTCAAAAGCTTTGTATTACATTTTTTCTTTACTCCATCAAGCTTATGTGCTGTTTTATACTGAGTGAGCAGGTAGGACTGCACTGTCTTGCTCAAGGACACACAGATGTTGTAAGCACTTTAGGCCTAGTAGAACATGACACTGTCCTATTTGTGCTAATTTAAAGTCACCTTCAGTGAAAGCTCTAAACTGTTGATCTCTGCCTGCTGCTTACAGGTGGATTGGCTGTATTGCTCTGTGCTGCATGGTAGTCCTGGTCCTGGCCTTCAACTACCTGGGCCTGCTGTGTGGCACCCTGGGGTACGACAAGCACGCCTCACCTACGACACGAGGCTGCATCTCCAATACAGGAGGAACGATGCTCATGGCGTAAGTCAGCAGTTCAGTTTTAAGATTTAAAACTGAAGAAAACACCATAAAAAATTTTCAAGTCAGTTTAATGATGGCAGATTTAGTAAGATAAAATAATACTAGTATTTCTAGTGCTACTTGTTAGCATTTAAACAACTTCTGCAGTTCTGCAGCTGCCTCCACTGCTGCTATTTCAATTTACCACTTACATGCTGCAGTACTTCTAAAAGGTGAAGAAGACCAGAGCCTGTAATCATAATCAAGTAAAAGAACTGATGAGCCTTTAAGAGCAAAGTTTACCTGTTTACCCTAACCTTTTTGTTTTTTTCAATTAGCTCACACTGTTTACTGCCATCTCCAATTATGTGTGGGTGATGTGTCCTTAAAATAATGTACCTTAAAGTCAGTCTGTCCGTCTCCACAGCGGTGTTGGATTCAGCTTCATCTTCTCCTGGGTGCTGATGGGAGTGGTGACCACCATCTTCCTGGCTGGTGGAAACATGGAGAAACTTCTTTGTGAACCCTTCCACACCAAAGAAGTCTTCAAGGCAAGTCATGAGTCGTATAACTAGAAATTGTACAACCTCCCTCTATGAATTACAAATACATCTCATGTAGTAATTTTACTTAATTTGCAGAACATATTTTTTTTATGTCTTTTTATGTTTGATACAGACCTTGCAGACCTTACAGTGCCTTGGACTGTATAGATTTCGGCGTATCTTGTTAATATATCTTTACCACTGAATGAGCTTCTCTGTCAGACAATCAAGGTTAAGATATTCCTTTGTTTGTACTAGTTACTGCAAACAAGTCAGTGTCCCTTGGGTTGTCTGAATCTTGCAGCAGTTAAGCCATCCATCATGTAGAACTTTGCTTCAAGGTTAGAAAGCTTATAAAGCAAAAATATGAACGAATAAAAAAAGTCATTTAAAATTCCATATTCCAGAGAAATATGAATTGCAATTTTCCCCCATTCGTATTCATAAAAATATATATAACACACAGGAAAATGTGAAGCAGGAACGGTCCTTTGTTTGGGTCTATGAGTCAAATGTATTTAGTTTACTGACTCGTCCTGTTGTATTCCTATGACATTGACTGATCACACATCCGCTTTCTGGCTTTTATGATTTACCAGGTTGTGGACACACCTTATCTAGTCAACCCAGAGTGGAAGAACTTCATCCCTGGCTATATGTACAACGACTCCGACCTGGAGCTGACGGCGGAGAGCTTGTACAGGCAAAGCAAACTCATTTTTATGTATTTAGGTGACAGTGTTTTGTCTGCCACCTTTCAGAATCGATGCTCTGGTGATGATTATTCTCCTCACGGTCGACTCCACATCTGTCTTCTCTGCATTTTTATTTACATTTGGCTACAGCACTGAATGGATTTTCCTGCAGGACAAGCCATTTATTCAGTTATAGGCTGAAGAATTACTGAATGATGCACTTTTTCATTTTGCTTCAATTTTTGTTTCTGCGCAGAAGTTGGGTCAGGCATCAATCATGCAACTGAATATTTTATTTTCATTGATGAGGATGCAAATGAGAGAGAGTTGCTATTAACCTTGAGTAGCTAATTAGCATCATTTTTCTACGCTATCTGTGCTGCTTTTCTTCAGCCTCTTTCTCAGTGATTACATCAGCTTTCATCATCTCCTTCCAGTGAGAAACTGCATATCCTCAGTAACTGGGCTAGCAGACCCACATTCATTATATTTCCAAATAGAGCAATGTTGCTTCAACAAGTCTTGGCCCATTAAAAAGCAAGCAGTGCTAATACTGTGTATATTATGTGAGTCTATATGGCATGTGGCTGCCAAAATGGTGTCATGGAACATTTATCTTTGACATATTGGCAAATATTCAGGATTTTGAAAAGCATTACGCTGTTTTCTATCAGGGAACATGTCAGTGTGTCATGTACTTCCAGTCAATTTCACTTGGTGGCAGCAAATATTTTCACTCCGAAACTTTACTCTGAAACTCTAAGTTGACGTTCTCTCTCTCTCTATCTGTGTCTTTTCTAGTACTTGCAAAGAGAACAAGGGCATCTACTCAGCCATGCGTCTGGACAAAGTCTTCAACATCTCGTCTTTCCTGAACACTACAGTGGTCAGTAAACTCAAGACACGCCATTTGTTAATATTCTGGCAAATCTGCAGTATTTGTTTTGATTTGAAGCTAACTGCTGATAAGATGTGATTTTAAAAATAACCCACACTGAAGTTTTACTATAAAGCACTGAATCCACTGTGAAAATCACAAAGTTAATCATCCAAATGGATAATTGATGCTGGTTACTAGATACAAGTTATAAACAGTTTTCAAGTTCTGAAGTCAGTTGTGTGTCTAAATGTAGAAATAATATACTTATAAGCCTTTTTCTGACCTCTCAATACAGTTACATGATTAATATAAACACTTTAAGGGAGCTCTGTATGGTACATTAGCTCTGTTGTCCTAGAATGTATGCTAATTCTATCTTGCAAATTATACTCAGTTGTAAGCTTCATAAAATTCTGTTCTGGGCACTGAATATAAAGTAAATGTACTGTACTACATGCTCAAACTAGAGTTAGAATTAATATAGTAGGTAACCTGGACATGTAGCTCTATAAGCAAGTGTCGAGAAAATTTCCATTCTGAGCTGCAAAAGCCAATAGCCAATAGCTGTAACATGCCTCAGCACTTAGCTCAGTGTATATCTGAGGTCTTATATTGATGTAAGTTTCTTTTTGACCCTGAGCCAGCCACTTCTGCCTAGCTAACACATTGAGTGCTCTTCCTGCCAGCTGGCAAGATTGACTTGGCCCGTTTTAGCCAACAGCTGATATGTCCCATGCTGTGTCTGGTTCTGCACATTGGTCATTTGTCTTCATTAAAGGCCTGCACAAGTGTCCAAAAGTGTGAAACTGTACCTGACAGAATTTCATTAAAACAGACCATGAATGAGTCATTTTATCACCTGTATAGGCTTTCGGAACAAATTTTAGGAAATGATGAGACTCTCTGAAAACATTAAGTAAAACTGATGGTTTTGTTGACAGTGTTTGCGGCCTAAACTTTTTAAATTGTGAACACTTCAAGCTTCATTCCACATCAAAATGTCCCCTTCTTTCAAGGCTATATCATGCCATGCGTTGCATTCACATGTTGAAATATGGTTACGGTCAGTTCACAGTTTATACATTACTCTTCTTCAAGTTGGGCATTTGTATTGTGAAATGGTGCATCAGCTTTATGGTACTTATGGTACTTAGCATCTTAGTATCTTGGTGTCTGAGGGAAACCTTTTGATTTCAGTATACTGTTTGCCAGAAATACAACATGTTCCAGTGTGTCACTACATTATTTGTAATAGGAAAACTGTGAAAACACATAGACATCATCTAATGGTACTTACAAGTAATTCAGAGCCAAAGTCTTGATAGGGTGGGTCCTCCATGAGTAATATGATGAGGGGTTGTTGTTTTTCTGCTCCTGGGTTTTGCAGTCATTGCAGTCTTATTCATTAATTCGTACCAACTCAATCCATGGAGTCGAACACGGTTCCTACAAAGACAATGACATTTAGGTTCATAATATTCAATCTAGTCAAAAATAAACTTCACAAAAAACTTTCAGGATTGGCCTTTAAACGTTTGCTCAAGTTCCTGTTCCCGTCAAAATCCAGTTTTATTTGCTGACACACCGCCTCATAACTGTTTTGCTTAACCTTATCCCTACAACACAAACATCTGTAACACAACAAACATCATTATTTACCTTGCTGACGTTCATTAGCTGCGTTAGCTTACGGCTAATGTTGTGCTAACGTGTTTCAGCTAACGGAGTTTTCCTAATATTGTGTTGCCTAAAAAGCCTGTTCATATTCAGAGTTAATTGTAAAGTGGCTAATAAGGGACGTAGGGTAAAAAGTCAGTTTTTAAGGTATAATATTCAACATAAACATGTTTGAATAAACATGCCTGACTGACGCTTAATCTCATACGTCATTGACTACTAACTAAACTAATCATGAGCCATTAACAGCAGCAGAGCGGAACTGCTGCCTCGCAGCGCTGTGATTTGATTGGTTGAACGGGATGAGCAACGAAGCCATTGGTTAACGTTTGTCCAATCAAATTCCTCGTAAGCATCACATTTACACAATTACCTGTTCACCGATTCCGGTTTTTGTTGTAGATATTAAAATATTGTAATGCAAATATTAGTAATAATTTTGGCATTAGAAGAGACATTTTCAAACAATAGCAGCACTTTAGATTTATACTGAGGTTTGGTGTCTTTCTTGACCAAAAAATGTCTAGTAATCTAGTATAAAGCATATCCGCTAAATAAGTACATAAATCACTATTTCATTATAAAGTATATTAATTATTAAGGTTGGAAATACTATCATTGGATTTAAGATGTGTTCACTTAATTTATTTAAAATTAACTTCATTATTTTGGAAAACATTCCGAGATTTAAATACTTAGTAGAATAACTGCATCTTTTAGTCTTAGGGGAAATCCAACCCATCGGTATAGTGTCATCTTAGGACCAGACTTCGCTGCCAACATTTTTGTTGTGTTCTCTTTATGCTGCCACAAAAAAGTGTATGTTTTTGTTTTTGGTGGAGAAATTGCATATTACTATTCAAGACATCCTTTTTGAAAAGCTAGTTATGGCTTTTGGAACAGATGAAGAAGAAAAACCTAATAAACAACATTACAAAGATTTTTTTTATAGTTCTTGACACATAACCTTGTAGTCATAGAAATGCTGCTTCTACTCATGTCCACCTAGTTTTGCTCTCTCTTAGTTTAATAAATAGTTGGTAGAGAAATGTGAGTTTTGCATGCAAATTTGTTAATTTTTTTTTTAATGAAGAAAAGTTTATTTGTATAGTACAAAAAGGCAACACAAAGTGCATTAAATGACAAATAAAAGGCAAAAAGACAAGATATAAGTGAATCAAAATACTGAAGGAAAGGATTGTGTGCAGAAATGTATTAATAGGGACTGTAATTTACAGTTGAGTCAAAGCGAAACTTTCCAAACAAACAAACATCAAGGACTACCATTCTAGTGGGATAAGCTGGACTTCCATCCAAACCACATTTTTAAGATCTTTGGTCAGTCTAGTGCCAACATTTGTTTTGCATTTTCATTGGCCTTTCATTATATTACTTAGAGTGATTCCCTGCTTCTGAATAATATTTAGATCAACAATCAAGCTGTTAAGTTTTAACCCCAGGTCTTGTTGAACCTACTGCTGTACCTTCTTTGTGCTTACAGTTTACGAAGGATGTGGTGAGTCAGCTGGACAGTGTTAAGATCGACCTGAGGGGAATAATCCTGTTAGAGGCAGAGGGGAAGCAGAACCTCATGGACTTCTCTGAAGCAGGCCTGTCTGAAATCAACTATGCAGACTACCTGGAAGAGGTGACACACTCGCATACAGAAACAAACAGATACACTCACATCCCATATGTGTGAAGGGACAAACACACAAGCTAAAACAGGACACACTAAAATTGTGCATGAATGAGAGAAAGGTACACACACAAATTCAGAAAAACAATGTATGAGCTGACACACACTCATAAAACACGAGACTGGACAAACACATGCATACAGTAACTAAATATGAAAAGACAGAATTATTAATTGCAAAAGGAGGCTTTATGACATCGGTTTATTAGTGCTCGCTTTCAATGTCAGTGTGTGTATGACCAGTGTAAATATTGATGACAGATTTCTCATTACATACACAAATATTGCATTGTATTACAGCTGTACTCTAATGGTATGTTACCAGAAATAGCTTGGTTCCTTAGGTTGGGTTAAAGAGCCTCCTCCCTGCTTGTCAGTTAACATACAGCAGGCGGTCGTGCTTCACCTAATCTGAGCTGCGACATGACACAGTACACCGGGTTCTGTTGAGGACCACTGAAGCTCGATTATCCAACAGGATTCCTGCCAAGGCAAAGAGGCAGTAGGAACAAGCCGGGACTTGGCATTCCCTGTCTTCTCCAACACTACCTGTCAGGTTCACTTAGATTTATTTCCTGAGAGAGAGAAAAAAAGCTTTAAGGACTCCATTCAAGTGTACCACCTGTCCTGATACATAACTCACACACTCTCCAAAAGCCAGAATAAGATATTTGGTAAGAACATGCTGCAACCCTTACAAATTACCACTTAATTTAACCCAATCAATTAAGCTCTGCAGCTAAAAAGACTGATTTCATCTTGGACATTTATTCGGTGAGTCCTGTCTACATGGCAGAAAGTTGAGAGAAGGCTTATGTTTCTTTGTAATTTAGATAATACATTTTTTAACTATTCATGAAAATTAAGAACTTGAAGTTGACTCTTTGAGTTTTTTTTAAGAAAATGTTTTAGGGATATGCATTGATGTGGTTTAGAAAGCTGCTTTATTGATCTGTTTTTAATACAGCAGCTCAGACCAGGTCCTCATTATTCTGTGATTCAATAGTTGTTCCAGTGTGAGTTCTTAAATGTGTAACCAAAGCAACACAATGAGGCAACTTTCTAATGCAGTAGCTAATAATGGATGACAGTCATTGAAAAAAACGCATTTAAAAGTTATCACAGTACTTTGCACTAAATACAACTATTGAGAGAAGAATGTTTACAGGATTTTTTTTTCTCTTTTTACCTGCTTATCTTCAGGTCAACAAAGGAGTCACTGTGGTTGACCTGCTCTCATTTGCCCGAGAGCTGGAGGCCCAGACAGACCTCATGGTGAGAACACCTTGGTGCCGCTCTGGCTGATATACAAGCATCGGCTCTGTGCCCTTTCACAGCGTTTCCTTAGTTCACAGGCTCATAATTTGATTTACTTGCAATGCCAAGGGAGCACTTTGGTGGATTTTGGTGTCCTTAGTCTCCAAGCTTGGTGTGTCCTCCAAAACATAACAGCTCTGCCTAAATAGAGTCGGTCTCTGGGAGCTGTCTGACCGCCGTGCTTTGCCTTCGGGGGGAACACAACACATTTATTCAGCTCTAAATGGCGAGTCCTGTAGGATCCTCCACAACAAAGAAGCTCACAGTTAGTTTCATTCCAAGGAAATTCCTATTAAAGAGGGACTTTATATTAGTCTTAAATAATAGAGAAGGAATTTGACTGTTGGACACAGGAGAAGTACATTTACGACAAGGGAAACACTAAACTCCAAGTCTCTGTCATGACTCCAGTTTATGAGCTGAAATTTTTTATTATTTCACCAAAATGGCTTGTTTCCTTGCCTGTGTGTGTTCCAGCCCAGAGGCGCTCTGCAGACCAGTCTGAAGGGTCACGTCGGTACACTCCGGCAGATCCACAGTCAACAGATCACCCCCATGGAGCAGGCGATGGTAATGCTCCACTGTGTGTCTCTGTTTCCAGTCCAGATATTCATGCATGACTGGACTCTTGGTTTTGGTTAGATTTTCTGTCTGGTCTTCCCCTTCAAGGATGCATTCACCCTAAACCACTTGAAACTATGTAAAAACAGCAACATATGTACAGTATCTTGCATGTTAGCGTTTAATTGCTCTTCCCTTCAACAACTGAGAAAAGATGACCTGACGTGACATCAGGATGCTTATAAACACAGCAGAGCTACAAACAGAGTTTTCCACTTTCTACTTTTGCTACCTAATATGTGTCTGTTTGGCAGCCATACAGAAGCATAAAAGAGGCACGGTCCAAGGTTCTCACCCAAAGTGTCCCCAGAAGACCTGAGTGCAATACAGCCACAGGGCATGTTGTGTTTTTTTGACCGAAGAATGCTTTTTGTTGTGGAAAAATTCCAGCTCTTGTTCTACTTTGGCTGCAAGTGCAAGAGAAAACTGTGAAACCTCGCCCATTCTTCACCGGAAGGTTTGCTTGAAAGGCATCCTGGGAAATGTAGAAAAAATAATAACTTCAGAAAAAGAAGCATTTTGAAGTATTTAGCAGCTAGAGGGCCAGATTCAGGAGGTGGTAGAGACCAAAAACAGAGTTAAAAGAGAGTGAATATTGGACTTAAATTTGTCAGGTTGCCAGAGACACAACACTGCCTGAATGATAATGTTTCTGTATGTGCTTGATGTAATGGTAATGATAATAATGTAAAGCAACTGTTTGCTCACAGCTTTAAAAGATGTATTTACAGCTTTACCCCCAAGTGGTCAAAAATCATTTAATGCAGATTTAAAGAAAGAGTCATCCGCCAACAGTTGTAATGTGCTATAGCTTAAATGTGTATGAAAGAGCTACTGTGTAGGAGTAATTGGTATGTTATCCTTGTGCTAATGTCTATTTAAGAGAATGGTATCATCCTTGACGGAGGAAGTATATTTCAGCGTTTCATTTAACATCATCAAAAGCAGGATTTTTCTGACCCTCAGGCATGTGTCATGAAGCGTGTCATGTCGGGGAAAAACAAATTAAATATTCAGTTTTTCTTCTCTCCGTCAAAGGCGATGCCGTTCTTTTGAATGAGCGCCAAGGATTTACAGCTACTAACAATTCAGACAAGCAGTGATGCGGCTTTTACAACAGCTTTTTATGTTTCTCTTTGTTTTTTGTTTTTTTTTAACCTTTTCCACTTTCAACTTCAAGAAATATGTTAGAGCGAGGGTAAGCAGAAATGTGTCCATCCTGTGTATTTAGTGTCCCCATTCATTATATGGAACATTTAGAGACATATTTGAACTCACAGATGAGTGTTAGTAATCTGAGAAATATATCTCATTTTGGGTGGTACTGTAGGATATTGTGTGTGTGTGTGTGTTCTCATATTTACATTTACATAACGATCATATGCTCTATGGTGTTGAAGGTTTTTGCACCAAAATATTACAAAATATCCACTTTAAGAAAAGAAACTTGAATTCAGTCGCTCATTTCTGTCCGTTCCATCACTGGTGGAAAAACCAAGGACAAGCTGTTCAGTTGTTATATGTCAGCATTTGTATCATGAAAGTAAATGAACAATTTCTTTCTTTCACATTGTGGATATTTAATTTTGGAACAAAATTCTTCTGCATGCCTGTACTGAAAGCAGAATATTGTCAATAAGTGTCAGTTTTGTTCTTGGCTGGTCTCCGTTTGTGTTTCGCTGGCGTATGTTTCCAGGTGTTAAAATGAGTCCTGACTGTGTCCTCACACCTTTCACGCTGCTGATGTTAATTTGTGCTCTTCATTAATTTCTTTTTTTACAGAGCGCACTGAACCAGAGTATGAGGTTCCTGGAGAGAACAGCCTCAGACCTGCCGGTAAGTAACACAGTCATTAGTCTGAATCTGAAATCTGGACTTAAATTTAGTTTTAAATTGATCACAATCTCCCATTTCTTCTCTGCAGAACAAAGTTTTAGCAGTTCTTGATGCCATCGACGCTGCTCAGTTCCTCATTTCCCAGAACGCTACACACTTAATCAATCAGGTAACTGAAGGATCACTCACTTTTATATCCTTGATTTGTAATCGTCTGTAACTCACATTATGTCTTCATCCTCCGCAGGAAACAGGAAAATTCACAGCGACCATCGTTGGCTACTTCCATCAATACCTAGAATGGGTCAAAACATCTGTAAGTGTTTGCGTGTTAATTTGTTAACTCGTTGAAGCTTGTGTGGTTCTCACTTCTGATTTTCACTGCAGTTCAGAAGTGTTGACTGACATGTTCACTCCAGTTTTGATTTTAGTCAAAAGCAGTGGTGGTACGCACTGAGCTGCGTACTGGCAGAGAGACCTTTGCATGTTACATAAGAGTTTTGGGGTAAACATAGAGAAGACGAATATAACAATTACAACCTCTATAAATTTGAGGAATTTGCTTTGTGGCACATTGGTTTCTCCTGTAGTTAACTTAAGGAATTCAAAACAGCGTTAAAAAAAAAAAAACATAAAGTGTAAAGCCTGAAGCTGTTTTGTTGTCAGAGTCAATAGAACATTTTTTATTGTAATCAGAATTTTCTTGTTGTTTTCCAGGAACATTTGAAGCACAGAGAGCTATTGTGCAATGTGCACTGACACTTTCAACAACACAACACCAGTTCATGTTATTAAGCAGCAAACAGAACTTTATATACTGAATAAGGGGACAGTGTTACTGCTGATATACAGCACATATCCATGAATGTGTGTGCCGACATTTACTGTTTATATCTTTCTCTCTGTAGTTGGCGATGGAGGTTGCACCATGCAAGCCCTTCAGCAACATGTTGGATACAGCCGAAATCATTGCCTGCAGTTTCTTGGTCGACTCTATGGTAACTATAACATGTACCATAATATTTTGTTTATACTGGTGGATATAAGCCACAGGAACTGGATTTTTTGGTGGGCTGCAACTTTAGTTGATAGAAGTTTAACATAATGATAAGTCAGAACAAAAATACGCAATAGATGGACACAAAATTTCACTTTCATTTTCGGGTGTTTTTACAGTTCAGGCAGCAGCCAATGATTATTGTGTGTCTGCACATTGTTTTTGATTAATCACCCCATCATTTGGCATAAGAAAATGTCAGACTATAGTGTAAAATGCCCATTGGAATATCCTACAGCCCAAGGTGACCCAGATTGCTTGTTTTGTGAACAACTGCCCAAAGCCCAAAAATATTTAATTTACTATCACAAAAGACAAAGTAAAGAACCTAGAACTAGAGATTGCTTGGAATTTTTGCTTTGACTGATGATTAATAGATTATCAAAATATTTGCATAAATATCTAAAAACCTGTCTATCACCTAATCAATTAATGGCCTGATCATTTCAGTTATCACTGTGTGTTTTCTCCACAGAACACGTTCTGGATGGGCCTGGGCTGCAGCACTCTCTTCCTGCTCCCGAGCATCATCCTGGCAGTGAAGCTAGCCAAGTATTACCGCCGGATGGACACAGAGGATGTTTACGACGAGTGAGTGATTGTACTTGTTACTCTGCCACCAATTCACAGCTGCACATATGCATTGTTATAGTTCATATTTAATTGAATGAGGTATATATATTATGCTGTCAATGGTTGCAGGACGTCCTTCTTTCTCTTCAGCTTCTTCTTCTGCAAGTAATGTTTAGCAAAGCTGCAAATCATGAGGAGGAATTTTGTAGTTTGCTAATTCACTTACTTAAGGATTTGAATATCATTTAATGTCAACATTGATTTTTAATTTTCCTCCGTAAAATCTTTTATATACAGCTTCTACAGGGGTTCTTTTTTGTGGCACTTGCGCTGCTGTTTTATGGCTGATTTACTTTCTTCTCCCTTCTCTCTTCCTCATAGTTCCTCTGTTTCTGGGACTTGGCATTTTACTTTGTGATAACCATTTCTACTATTTCCATCTTCCATGTCCTTTATTTTCTCGTGTCATTCCTCTCTGTCAAGCACTTGGCACTTTACAAAGAAACATTGACACATCTGTCAATTTATATTTCTTCTTCACGCGCCTTTCGTTCACCCTCACCGCTCTCGTTTAATCACGGCTTTACACAAACACCACGCGGCGTCTCGATCGGTGGCGTCTCTCGTCACGTGATCCGCGCTGGACTGCAGCGACTTTCTGGTGCATTTCTATCGCTGAACATTTCAATAACATTTTTATGTTTTTTTGTTTTGTCTATCTTTATAGCATTGAGACAATTCCCATGAAAACGTAAGACATTTCCCCACCTCCCTCTCCTCTTCAACTTCTATCACTCTGTGCTTTTCTCTGGATCTTGTACATAGAACTGTTTACTAAATTCTTGGTGCTGGTTTACGTTTTTAAGCTTGGAATTGCTCTTATGGGTGGATGGTGTGGCTTCTTGTCGTGTGCTACCTTTTGAAAAGTGCCCCTTACCTTTCATGAAGGGCTCTTGCAATCATTACCTTACAAGTCCACCTGTTTTTTGTAAGTTATAGTGTAAATACAAAAAGAAAAGAACACTATGGTTTATACTCAAAAAAATATCTATCTCCTAACATTCTTGAAAAGTTTGACTACTCTAAAAGAGCATTTTTACTCCAAACGTTTGATCAGCATGCCATGTCTCTCACGTTACATTTTTCACCCCCCCCTTTTTTTTTGTATACGATATTTTGTTTTCAGTATGGAAATTGGTAATAATGGTTATCATAGTGAGCGCTCACAAGGTATCCCAAATCCTATGATGACAAGGTAAACGTTATAATAATCCTGTTACTGCATGTTGTGGGAGGTGGAGGCATGCCTGGGGAAGTGGGGGTGTTTTTTATTTCACGAGCATAATGACGTGGTCGGACACTGTGCATGCCTTGGAGGGAGTTGATTCATGGCACACACGCTCAAACACAAACACTGAGACACGCATAGCGGTAGATGGTGGTCAGCAAGCAGGACAATAACATGCACGATGACAAGTGATGGTGGCTTTTATAGGAAAACATCTGACACATTTAATGCTTTTGGTACCACTCATGTTTGTGTGTTAAGTATGGAGCTAGAGGAAGTTTAGTTTGGCATAAAGCCTGTGTCCTGTCTTAAATAAAAAATGTGATCACCAACACCAAGCTCACATATTAACACAATGCACTGTATCTTGTGAACGATTCATTCATTCATTCATTTCCCCTAAAACCACAAAGTGTCTTTTTCATGGTCCCTTGATAATGAATCCTATTGAATTTGGTGATCCCTGGTTTATTCTTCAAGTGCCATCATCACCAGATTTTCATTTGCCCAACACCAAATACCTGCAAAACTAATGTCATTCCCATCAGCTGTGTTTCGTAATCACTGCTAATTAGCAAATATTCTTTGTCTTCTTTGTTTGTGCACAGATTAAACAAACAAGATACATATTAATTAATGAGCTTTAGAGGTGCTGTTAATCATATTTTGGATCTAGAGCGACAGGCTGGATGTTATCAGTCTTTATACTAAGCTGAGCTAAACATGTCCTGACTGATACTGGATTTAATGCACAGACATGAGATGGGTGATGGAGATTTGCTGTTGAATTCTTTCTTTAGTTCTTGTCAGATGTTCTGCCGTGTGGTTTTTGGGGAACCTACCATGTCACTAACCTTCTGCATGTTCTCTGTGTGTGCGCACTGGAATGAAAACTCTTCCTGTTTCCTCTTGTTTAGAGTCAGCCAAAGTCCGATGAATGTACACCTGATCATTTTGTTCAGAGAGAGGCAAGCATGTCAAGCTTTGGTGTGATGCTGGGAATGCTGCTCTTTTGATTTACTTTCTGATCTAACCAAACGTCTAACTGCATGTTACGTATATCTTTAAGTTGCATTTGGACAGCCGACCTCCTGTAACAGAAGCGATGGCAAGAGAGCAAAACAGCTCAAGATATTAGCTGGTCTGTGCTTCCACAACTGATCGATCTTCAAGATTTAAAATCAAGCGTGATTTTAAAGGGGCACTGAGTTCTGTATGACCTCAAAACTATGTTAACCTGTAAAGTGACACAATGCCATGAAGCCACATTTATAAAACAGGAGTGTGTGAATAAGTTTTTGTTTTGTTTTAAATCCAAATCTGATGGAAATCTGATGATCTAACCTGCACATTTTGAGCTCCAGAAATCTGAAAACCTGGTGAAAAAATCGTCGTGTCAGTGGCATTGATGAACATCCCGACCAGTCCCACTAATATAATCAATATCTTGTGCTGGAAAAACTTTACTTATTGCCCCTTTAAGTCACTGCACAGGTTCTGAATCAGTCCTCATCCCTGAGAGGAAGCTGATGAAGCTGTTCTGCTCTCTGCCTCATCAACCACTCGTCCTGCTCCTCTTTGTCTGAAGAGAAGCAGGTGATGGTTTGACAAAATGATGATGGTTGAGTTTGTTAATGTTTTGCCATGCGTGTGTGTGTGTGTGTCTGCGCTCGTAGCATCCCTACCTATGACACTATGAACAGGTTCCCACGGGCCTCGGCTCCTCCGAGGCACATCGACTGGTGACAGAGAGCCGGCTCTTGATCTGGCTCCTGAAAGGTACTGGAAACCTGCGCCTCAGACTCTGTTTTAACACTGTTTTATTTAATACCTTCTCTCCAGCCTCTAATCTTTCTTTTGCACAGCTGTCATCCCGTCCTGCTGTTTGTGCCATCTATATCTCTCCTCTGGTTTTAATCTTATTTCTTCTCTAACCAAACACTCTAACACTTCTTCACAGCCTGTTTTAGTGCTTTTCTGCTCACAGTGACTTTGCAGGAAAACCATCATGGTGAGAATTGCTAATTGTGGAATCACTAATGAACCATAAATGTCCTCACGGTATTTATGTCTGACTATTTGTGACTGCTTAGTCAGTGTGCTGTAGAGGAGAGATGCTGAATGTGCTTAGTCCCCTTCTTTTTTCATCGTTTGATGTTTATTGAAAGTAACAGACTTTGGTACTAAAAACTGCCTCATTTGCAAAGCAGTCAGTAACCTGTCTGACTAGTTTTCATGCCTTCATTTCTTTTCACTTAGTGTGAATCCTTAAAATTATAATTTTGCAAAAAATGTATTTGATATTTTTCTCAATTGTATTTTTATATTACGATTTAAAAGAAACGAGTTTGCTCATTTACACATACAAGTGACGTAAAATTAAAATTAGGACAGAAATATTTTTGCTATTTCTGGCATTGTTTACATGATCATATTGAGTGTCACATTTACATAATGTCACAGCTTCCCCCATATGATATACAGCATTTTTGAATCTAGCTTCTAATATCTGGAGGGAAACACATTATTCCCAGCAGGTTGTATAGGACTACTGTAACAATAGATGGATTTTTTTCAGTGGCAACAAGCAACATGCAGCCTTTGAAAACCCTCTGTGGAGCTTCATGAAAGCATCACTGACTGCACTCTTATGTCTCACAGCCCAGCCACAGCTGCTTTATCTCCTGGGCCATTCAAAAGGAAAAATAGCAATAGCAAGTATGATTTGAATTATTAACTAGATATTTTTAAAAATCTAATTCATTTTTTTCTCTAATATTTGCCTCCCCAGTGCCCTCGAAAACTGGAACTAAAACACACTATAGTAAGTTTGCCTTCTTACATTTCTACATATTAGATTGTTTAGTAGAATGTGTTCCAGTCGATCCAGCAGCACAACGGCCTCTGATTCCAAGATCAATAGTAAACAGTATAATGGTTCAGAACCACTGTTGTTAACGTGTCCGTTTAACAAGTAATTTACTCTCGTATCGAGTCTGAAAATCTAATTTTCCTCAAAAAAGTCTAAAGCTAAATGAGGGTTTGTAGCAGCTGCATTGGAAAGTAGTTTCACCTGAATGGAGAATTTTCAGTATAAAGAAAAAGGCTGATCACAAGATAATGAAAACTCCGGGGCCGACGTGATTCGTATTGGAAACAAGTGAGATTATTTCACCACAATGAAGTTTTTCATTTATTTAGTTTTAAGACTCAATATGAGGATTGATTACTGCAGGTTAATATGTTTAGTGTGTAGTTTTCCTGAGAGTATTACAAAAATCGTTAAGTTGGGACGCGGCTGAAAACGTAAATAAAACAGAACGCAATCATTTACAAACCAACTGTGTTTACAGAAAACAAGTCTACAAAGTGAGCCCATGTATTAATCTCCTTTATACAATCATGTGTTCACAAAGTGGTGAGCGACTGAGTCTTTCCAGGATGAACCTTTCACACCCAATCATGATCCTATCACCTGTTACCAATCAACCTGTTTACCTGTGGAATGATCCAAACAAGTGTTTTTGGATCAGTCCACAACTTTCACAGTCTTTTGTTGCTCATGTCAAAACTGGATTGAAACATGTTGCTGACATCAAATTCATTTACAAAAATCAATGAAGTTGATGAGTCAAAAATTAAATATATTGACTTTTTGCTGTTTTTAATTGAGTATTTGTCAAAAACAATTAGCAAATTATTACATTCAAATTTATTTATGTTTTACACACCATCCCAACTTTTTTGGAATCAGGGTTGAACAGTAGAAGTTGTACTTTCACTTTTCCTAAATTGGCAAAAATATGTTAAGCAACATCCTGATACCTGATAATATATTCTGGTTTTACTAATCAAAATCTTTCTTTTGTTCGATCTATTTTCAAGCTGTTTGTTTCGTGGCCCCTCGGACTAGAAGGAGCTCAATAAAATCCGGTTTCCTCACCACAGAAGAAGACGAACACACTAAAAGCCCTTCGGATGTTTTTATCTTTAGCGATCGACTCGACCTCCTGAACCAGGCAGATCACAGCCTCCGGCGCGGTTACCTGCTCCCCGACATCCTCTCCCCCTCCAACAAACTCTGCCTGCAGGACATCAAACCCTCCTCCCTCAGCATCAATCTGAGCCAGGCTTGTTCTGCATTTTTCAAAGGACTGCTGTGTCTGCGTTTACATTTGTTCATACACAAAACCCGGCTGATATTGCGTTCAGCGAGAGGACACGACAATAACTGTGATGCCTGTTCATTTTAATGTACTTGTTTGTGCTTAAGAAGACAGTGGCTGAAAGGTCACCCGAAGGTCCAGGCAAGCTGTTTCTCCTGCACCTCGAGTGGATTTATCTCGTTCGACACAAGCGGCGTGTGTGAGTTGGTGGGTGTGCAGCACCTTAACGTCTGAGAACTGGATGATTTGAACAAAGTGGTTAAAAAAAAAAATACAGAAACAGGTTGTTCCCAGGTGGATTTTTGTGATTGATATGAAGAAATTTAGCATGACTTTTCTTTTTTTTTTTTTAAATGTTTACAATATTACAAAAGAGATTTGGCTGGTTTTGGGAAAATTGCAAATGACTGGTTGCCTTTCAGATGTATGTGTCACCCTGGCATTTTGACAGATGTGCTCCTTCTCATAGGGAAAATCCACCCACAGATGCTTTTACACTGTTAAAATATCAGTGATGTTAAATGTTTACAAGGACTTATTGTGTGGTGAAGCAGTTAAAATGTGTACGTGTACTTTATTAGCTCACCCATTTTCCTATAGTCTGTGTCATCCACTTTTGCGCCAGGTGTTCATTTCCTACATTTCCCAGAATGCCTTTAAACGAGAAATTAATATTTAAAAAAGGGAGACAAACTTATCATCAAAACATAACATGACTTGTTGCTGCCTTCTAGTCAACTAAGGCTGATATCAGTATGTCTCATTCCTTTTATGTGATATCAAAAGTCACAAAGAATAAAGAAGTCAGACAATGAGTACAACAGCAGTATTTTTTATACCTTGTTAATCATCTTGTGAGCCCCTCAGATGTATTTTCAGGGGCCTCACCCCCAGGTTGGGTACCACAACATCCTGCCATCGACATTTGGCCATTAATCACAGTATAAACCATAAACCACAAAACAACAAAATTAATTTTAAAAAGCATCACCAAATACCATTTTAACAACAGTGTAAGCATTTGGGTGGATTTTCCCTTTAATTCACATGATAAAGTCGGATCATCTTTTAGTATATCACACACTATGACAACGGTGTCAGGCTTCTAGATGTTGTTCCATAGGTGATGAATTAACAACACAAGCTGTCATGTTGAGTTCACTAATTTTTACTGAGATCTTTCTTGCTTTCATAGTGACGATACCTTTAAAGTGGAGAAATACTTTCTCAAGCCAAATTGTTGTTGTTTTTTTTACTGTAGGTCTCAGGTCTTTAGTGGTCTGTCAGTTATGTGCTCATGTTGTTTCTGCTTTTTAAAAACCCCGCAGTAGCTTTGGATACATTTACAAAAAAAAAAATTACTGATCGACTGAATGTATTCAAGAGCTATTTTTTCATTTTGTATTACTTGATGACGTTGGCTGAGAAACATGCTGAACTCTATCACTAACGCGTTGGGCAAAAAGCCAATCCAGTTATCCCACCCTCCCCGCCTCCATGTTTACAGGCTAGATTTGCAGCTGCTGTCAGCGTAGAAACGATGGTGACAAGTTAGACAATCCATTCATGGGACAAGTGAGCGCTGTCAATCAAATAGTAGAAAGCCAGTAGATTGATTTATGGTTTACAAAGTTGATGGTGTTGATGCACGCGATGAAAAAATAATGTCCATCTTGACTGAAGTTTACACATCTAGTAAGCACCGTACAGTACAACATGTAAGGGTTTGCAGTACTAAAAGTAATCAAGTAAAAAAAAAAAAACTATCAACAAGATGAAATTAAAAAGTTCATAAATGTCAATATTATCAATTCATTTTAATCCCCAGTTATGTTAAGATGGACATTTTTGAAGCATCTGTGTGTTCGCTTTGACAGGACTATCATTGGTTTGCTTGAGTCTAGAGTCTGGATGTGGCCCATCTTGGAAAAAAAAAAGGAACAGTATGATTTTACTAAGTGCTTAAACTAGATATCGTGTATCTGAACCCTGGATGGACGCCGTCGGGACGATACAGTGGTAACTGGTTTGAACTGTGATGCTCCGAAGTTGGGCACTGATGGAGCCACTGAAGAGGAGCTTTTTATGTGGTGGTGAAAAGAGAGTGTACAAATTGTGAATAAACTTTGAAATTCACTTCATTGTTATTTCACTGTCATTCTTTTTTCCTGTTGTATATTTTAGTGGCAAACAGTATCATCTTAAATAGGTGGCACATTTTTATATAATATGCTTTTTAATATTTTAATCCACATGAAGGACGAACTGGACAAAAATCACATGCCTTAGTAGCAAGAATGGAGAACTAGATATGAATAAGGCTATATGTAAAAATAGTGTGCTCCTATACATGAATGTATGACAGTTGTTTATGCAAAACAAATGACAAACCATGAGACATCTCGCTCATAGTGTATCTCCTTTACTTTAACACAAACCTCCACATTCTTATGTGGTGCTGCCACCGCTGGCCAGAACACACTCGGTTGCGTTACTGGTCAGCTATTTTCAATAGGAGATGATTATCTCCTTCCATAAGCTCCGTTCTGAGGCTTTCTCAGGCACCCAAACAGTATGTGAATAAACAGTACCAGCGAAACCACATGCCAACTCATTCCTAGTTCTAAACAGTCTCGTATAAAATACAGATGAGAACGAAAAGACTTCAAAAACAGAAGCAGCGGTTCTGAGAAAATCCCTTTTATTGTGTTTCTTTACCCATCAAACGCTGCGTCGTGAGTGGTTATTTCCGAGATTCTGCGCAGCGTTACTTTATGTACAGTCCATCTTTAGCTTGACGTGTAGAGCCATAATCTAACACTGCCAGCAGGAGCTCCAATGCCATAACAGCATCCACTTCAAGGGAGTCTGGAGAAAAGTACTCACAAATTAAAATGCATAATACTGTTTGCTGTCATGAGAAAACTAGCTGAGAGCTGGCAAAGAAAGTACCACATATCTCACTGTGTTATAGATGTTGAAATTTTAATGGCCTCATAACTTTTTATTTATTAATTATTGGAGTTCCACATTGTGTATTGCCCATTATTTTTTATTTACAAGTTGAAAAGATGTATTGAACTGTGCCAGAAGTTAAGGAACCGGCTTGTGGCGGAGGGATACTGAGTTGAATATCATGCACACCAGTGGACGGCAGACTGCATTTACACAGGCGTCAGACAAAGTGTGCCAGTGAATATGCTGCAGTCTCAGGGGAACACAAGCACTCAGGGGGTGAAAGAGAGGAGACTAAAAAGAGTGCAGTGATTTTATGTTAAGCAAAAGAAGCAGCTCAAGAATCTTACATTTAAAAAAATCAGATAGTATAACATGAAACTCACTTTTTACTTTTTAAAAATGAAGCATAATGATTATCTTAAAACAACATTATGTGACAAATGACAATTCTTTTCACTCCATCTAGTAAAGCTAAATCTCTTCCTGATGTGTCGACTACTTGTCCCACATTACTCACAATGAGACCTTTTTCTCTACATGGGCCTGGAAATAAAACCACTTAAGACATATCCTACCCCACCCCACCCCACCCCACACTACCTGGCCCTCACCCCCCTGCGCTCATACAAACATTTCTTGTTCTTTCTTAATTGGCAGAGCAGCCACTCGGCCGGGCATGTGTGACTGACTTCTACTCACGTTTCTTTGTGGTCGTGCCGTCTAATTGTGCTTATGTTTGGAGGGAAATGATAGGCTACGCTGCGTGGTTGTGAACTCCAACCGGCTTTTAAAACAAGCAAGAACTTGAGGGCTTCAGGAGGCTCGTTTACATGAGTATATTCTCAGACATTTCTTTTTAATTGAGATGTAGTCGGCAGACGCGGGAGAATTATCAAAAACTATGATGTTTGCATGATTACACAAACCCTCTGGCATCAAAAATGTGTCAGAAATTGTTCCTTAAGATGCAGTTGTCATAATTCAATTCTTCAGGATTTGTGACAGTTGTGAGCATCACTGTCAACATCTCATGTAGCCCTTGTGTTCTCCAGACAGCAATAACTGAAGTTGTCACAACTCTCCTCCTCCTCCTGTTCAACTTTCATTCAGTCTGACTGCTTTTTTTTGGTAACCTGAATTCCTTCCTTGTCCGCTCAGCCAATAAATAGCAGGAGGGACCGTCAGCTCGAGCAGTCACACTCTCCTCCTCTTCCACTCAACATCTGTCTGACACCATGTGGACCCAGGCCAGCGCCCTGCTCCTGCTGCTCGCCTGCTGCCTTTGCTCGGCCCAGGCTCAGGGCACCGGAGGCAGGGGGCAAAACATCTGGGACCAGCCCGTCAGGTTCAAGACCAAGGGAAACGACTTTTGCACCATGATTGTCACAGGTCATCTGGATTACACCAGGCTGAGGCTGTCGTGCCAGAGCAGAGAGCGCTCCTACTGGTGTGAGTACGTGGGCAAGCCCGTCACCTGCCGCAACTACAACAAGAACCCTCGCCACTACTTCATCCAGATGATGTGGGGCCTCAGAAAGCTCCACAACGCCTGCGAGGCTGCGAGGGAGATCAAACCTCACATGTGCAGGAAGGCAACCGATGAGTCTCAAATGGTCTTCTCATCTGCTTCCTTCTCCCGGCCCTGGCCGGAGACGAGACAAGCGACACAGCCTGAGAGAGCTTCTGCATCCACAAGGCCCGACTCGGCAAGGCAAGCTCCCACAAAAGCTGTTCGAGTCCCACCAAAAGCAAAGACCACACAGAGAACCAGTCCACAACCGACGACACCCCCTGCGGGGACCAACGCTAAGAAGATTTCTCAGCAGTACTGCTGGAGGTCACTTCAAGGCTTCTGCACCTACATCATCGGTTTGTTTCGGAATTAAAAAGGAAGGTGAGCAGCAGCATTGAGCCTCTTCATTAGCACACAGCTTTTATTATATTGTTTTATGACTAATCTTAAAGTGCTGTGGTGGAATGAGGGATTCTGTTTAAATCAAGTTTGCCTCCAGTATTCATTTGCAAAATTATAATTTTTCTTCTTTTTTTTTTTAAACTCAAAATATTACTGATGCACATAATTTACAACTGCACACACATCCCCCCCCTCTGTTATATTCACAGATTAAAAATTCTGATGAAGATAACTTCTGATGTCTGATTAAAGTGGCCCTCGGAGGGAAAATCCAGAGCAGAAGTTTGTTCATCCGTGGTAGAAGAACTGTAGCGCACTCTTCAGGGGAAGGCACGGTACTGCTGTGACGTCTGGAGCAGGATTTCTTACTGAACCTCGCATGCATCATCTTCCAAATGTCACAGCTGGAAAACCCTGTCTTAATTGTGTTTTACAAAAAGGTTCATACAGTATTATGAAATGGTACTACTTTAACTTGTGAGAAGGTTTTCTGCAGCTGCACAAACCATTACGACAAAATATGGGTCGAGGTCAGGAGAGACAGGAAACTGATTGGAGTCACTCATACGTATTTATGTTTGTTTACTTGTATATAATCTACTTGCATCACTTAATGTTATCCTGAATATTATATTTTTGGGAAAGACTAAGCTTTTTATTTTGGTCTGAAAAAGGTAGTGATTTCCGCATTTGTACTTGACAGAAAGATATGCTGAATGTGAAAATGATTGTATTAAATAAATAAACATTATTCTCAATTATTCTGTGTTGATCAGCTTTATTGCTCCTTCTTGATGTAAAACAGTTAAATGTATTGAGTATAAGAGCAAAAATATTGAAAACGACTGCTGTACAATATGATTATGTCTTTTTAAAACCATAGTGATCATGTATTAGTGGAATTACCTGCTATATTGCATTTGGCCTTTAGGCGTCGCTGCTGCTTAAGTAAACAGACCACCAAGTTCAATCAGCCTTGTTTTCTCCTGTGGGAACATCTGGTCTGTTTCAAGATATTTCAAGTCATTTTTATCTTTGGCACACTGTACTACCAGATGGTCCACTGACGGTTTTTAAAAGACTCAGAGTTATTTGCATATATATTTAAAATAGATGTCTTAAAAGTGTCATAAAAAGTTGTCATAAAGCAGGAGGTACATCATGAAGCAGCCAAAGCACATGAGTTACAGTCATGATGTTTCAACATAAATCTAGTGCTTACAGGATTTATACAGAAATAAAGCTTCGTTCTTTGATTCATTTAAATCAGTTTTGGCTCAGTTCCAAGAGGAAATAAGACATCTCAGTGCGTAAAACAGTGAGGAAGAGGAGCCTACATTTTTAAAGTTTTTATTTCATTTGATCTTACCAGAATAACTAAATAACTTTGATCACAGTTTAGCATGTTAAAAATTGTATTTCAAGCCTCTATAATGACAATCATATGTCGTTTTGACGTTAGCTTGCCTTTACAAGCTTTCAATGAAATAATAAAACTGATTTTACAGGCAGCAATTTGACTCAAAATACCTCTTAAAGAGTGCTCTTTGATTGGCTGACGAGTGTGAACTCAACAAACTTTGTAAGCCCTCCAATCATGCAGAGTGTGTGTGTGTGTGTGTGTGTGTGTGTGTGTGTGTGTGTGTGTGTGTGTGTGTGTGTGTGTGTGTGTGTGTGTGTGAAGGAGAGAGGAGGGTTGATTCTGCAGAAGCAAACTGTAGCTGCAGGTGAAGGCAACTCTCGGCTGTAAAGGTGACTGAAGACGGAAGTTTACTGTGAAAACTTCAGGTAAGTTTAGTCATTACTGTTTTAGTGATACCTGATTACTAATTACTTTTTATTAGTAGTAGCATTATAGTATTAGTATGGTTATAGCACTTACTATAGCTAATAATTTCAGTGCCTTCTTTATAATATTCTACCTCAATTTTATAATGTAAACATTCCTCTGGTGAATTGAAATGTCCTGTATGAAATTTATCTAATTAAACTCTTTGGGGTATTTCTGCTATAAACTGTAAGTAAACACAGTTTGTTAGCAAATGATTGCATTCTGACATTACATTTGAGTATGAGTTTGTAATTAAATAAAGTTTGGGGCTTTTTGTCTCTCATTGCACTGTTAATTCTTTTGCTTATTCTGAATTATTCCTTTATATCTTATTTTAATCTTCTATTCTAATCCCTTCTTTTAAATTCCAATTTATATGTGACTTCTTGCATTGCCTTGTGTTTCATTTATAACTTTTTCTTAATGACTTTTATGTCTTATGCAAAGCACTTTGCCTCAAAAGGAGCGATGCTAAAAGTTCAGGGAATATCTAATATACAACAGGGGATTACAATGATTCTTTTAAACATGGGAAATGAAAAGGATTTGATGTCAAACATTAACATCTGAACTGATCCTCTTGCAGGGTGTGCTCGGTAGATGTCATGGCTCTACTCACCAATGTCACCATCCTGCTGGTCCTGGCTTGTATTTCCCATCAGCTGGTGTTGAGCAGCTGTCAGAAGAGCCATGGACGGAGAGGAAGAGGGGTGGACAGGGGACAACACAAGGACAAGTCGGGGCCGAAGGTGGGCCGTCAACCCAAATCTGTCTCTGCGCAGACCATTAAGGGCAAAACGGTCAACAAAGACAAATCAGTGTGCACCTGGGCAGCAACAGGTGAGGACCTCTTCACCCTCGGCGTCACCTGCAAGAAGGGGGACAAGAGCTTCAGCTGTGAGTACGTGGTCAGACCGACCGTTTGTCCCCAGTACGCTTCTAATGTTCAACTTTACTGGAGGCAAATGACCAGGGCGCTGAAGAAGCAAAAAACTCTGTGCCAGGACAGCAGAGCTTTGGTCAAGGCGGGTGTGTGCAAAAGAGCTGCCAGAGACGCTCATTTCAGAATCCGTGATACACAGAGGAAGACTGAGCCGCCCTCCACCCCACGGCCTGCACCCAGAGCTGTCAAATCCTGTCAGCCCGATAACAAGAAGCTGGCAGAGGAGTACTGCAACGACTCCTGGTCCAGCTTCTGCACTTTCTTTTTCACTATGGTGAAGGATTATGATTGCTGAGACAGACAGAAGTGGAAAACTGAAAGTCAGCTCTCTATGCGAGCACATCGAAACGTATCATTATGAATTCTATATAAATCCAGTGTCAGAGAATAGTTTCTGAAGATTCTATGTATAATGCACACATTTAAAGCATTTATCTACATTGTTAACAGTGGTTCTAACCATCAATAAATACTTTTTATATCTATCTTTTTATGTTGCGCTATGATTTGTAAATGTGGGGGAAATAAACAGGGGTGATAAGTTACTTTAAAAACTTACAATAACTTTGATTGTTCCCTGTTGTCAACACGCATACACAACGTAAGCACAGGTAACCGGGCTCCTCCCCATTTTTGTGCTCTTCATGGTTTCATCCTTGCTTCAAAAAACCTTCTTAACATAATAATAATAATAATAATAGAAATAGATAATAATATTTTATTAATAATAATAATTATTATTATTATTATTATTATAATTATAATAATTTCTTATAAATAATAAGAAAGCTTTATTTCCGTTGGAAAATTTTTTGTAATTTTTCGTAAATGGTGCAGAAATTACCAAAAATAGTTACTTGCCCTATAAAGGGTTAAACAACAGCACCCTGTCTCTTCCTTGCAATTTCACTTCTGTCGAAGCCAGATTCTGTCTTTACCAAATGTCTGTGCTCGGTCTTGCTGAAGGTATTTGCTGGGAGATTAGCAGTTTGAGCATGTCGGGTATTGACACAGTAATTTAACCAGAGGGAGTGTGAGTTTTAGAAGCCAGGGTCTGAATACCTTGGCACGAGCCTCTGAATCCACATTCTCTGTGTGAAACCATTAAAACATCATGTGCTCAACTTGCAAAATCAAAGTCAAAGGGAAGTGGGATCTTGTCGGCGTATCACATGACGAACAATAAAAATATTTGGCATTTTGTTTGGCATTTACAACAGGATCATCTGACCTTTCCACACTGTTTCAGTTTCAAAAGATGATTCATTTGATTCACGTCCTAACAATGCAAGAATGCTGAGACAAGACTAAGTGGTTTGATCAAAGTTCATCTGTTGATTTAACCTTTAGCTTAATTCATCTCTTACATGACATTTAATCAGGAATGTACTATAGCCAGTATAGCTGCAAAGTATTTATGGGTTTAGTTCACTATTATTTTGATGTATTATTATGTAAGATGTATTTTAATGTTGTACTTCACGTCACGGTGGAGCTACTACAACTTCATATCCTTTTGCTACTTTAATTTGTGACAATGGATCATATTTTATATACTGATGTGTTTTTTTTATGTAAAATCATAATGTGAAAAGTAACTAGTAACTACTGCTCTTAAATTAATGTAATGTATTGGAAAGTACAATATTTCACTCTGGAGGGAGAAGTATAAAGTAGCATGAGCTGAAAATACAAGTACCATATAATTGTACTTCAGTACAGTACTTGAGTCAACTTACTGAATTACTTTCCACCACTGACACCACTGACACCACTGCCAGGGTTATTTCTAATGCCGTGTTGCTCATTTATGTGTCATTAAGTCAGTTTAATTTGAGGTTCCCTTTTCTAAAACTAAGATAATTGGGGCAAGAAGTGTGATTCAGCAATACTCCTACATCCATTAAAAGCAGATTTGAGGTGCCCTTCCAGAAAGGGTTGATCCGTTCTTAACACTTTTCCACAATTCAGTGTTCATCAGTGACTGGATGTTTTGCCAATTGAAATTTATGGCTGGTAAAACTGTGGCAAGAGAGAAAAACAATCCTCCTGTAACACTTGCTCACAGCTGGAAACAGCTGTTTGCCTTGTGTTTCAGAATGTCCATTTGTTGTTGTTTATTTGCAAACAGTTGATAATCTGATGCGAGATCACTTCAGGATTCAGCTAAATCATCAGTGGCGAGCCTGAAGTGTCAGCGCAGACATTCAGCCATCATAGAGGTTTTTACGTAAGAGAGAGACACAAGTTTCCAACTGAGCGGAACAGAGCAGCCGCAGGACATGCTGTGATTTGAGAAGGGGAATGACTCTCATTTTTCTTGATCATTTCGGCTTAATCTCCCGCTGTAAAGTAATGCATTACCACAGCTGAAATCCATCAAGCTCAGACTCTCAGCAGGTTGCATTCTGGGCCGTGTAGGAAATCCCAGAGTGGTACACGAGGCAGACGAAGCAATGCGGCTGCAACGAAAAGCAAATTAGAGGGCAGACACAAAATAATTGCAGGAATGCAGCATACACAAGTACATATAGGGAGGAGTTTTCCTTCAAGCTAGATTTTTTAACCACCAGCTGTTGAGCACAATTTGATTCTGCCAGGCAGCTGTCAGAGAACGATCAGTAAAAACAATTCCCATAAAAACCTTAAGATGCCACAAAAACACCTGTTTATTCTTAATTTAACTTTGCATGAGGAAATATTTGATTAAGACCAACTGAAGAGATCAAGGCTGCTGAAAACAGATTAGGTAGCAACTGTCCTTTCAAATGCAAGCAAAACATGGAAAACTAGAAAAGGCACTCGGAGAGCGCAGACCTCCGCCAAGCACAGTTCCCCCAGCTTATTGTGACTTACACCCCAAAATATTACTCCTACCTTTGATTTATCTATTTCAATGGATTCCTGGACCATAAAAACATACGCTTAGCAATTGTAATAACATTGATATCATTTTTAGTTTAATAGTTATACCTGAAAATCCACATTTCCGTAATGGTGGTTTTCCAGATCACCTCCAAAATTTAATTATTTGTTCCTTGTCCCTCCTGAAAATTCCATCATATAACTTTTTGAGTTGTTGACAAACAGACAAAACAAACCAACGCTGGCAAAAACATAATCTCCTTGGCGGAGGTAATCATATTACACAGGACATGCTGATGAGAATAAAAAGTTCACTGTTAGCTGTGTTTTAAAATTGCACTAACACAGGTTTTATTTATAACTTCATGACCATGAATGCCTCTGCTTTAACACAGACGCATTTCAGCGAGCACCTGAACGACCCCCAGCTGCACTGTGCTGCCACATTCTGCTTCCTCAGAACAACAGAGATGTCCAGTGAGGAGACACTAAATGAACTGATGTCCAACAGCCTCAGTGACTAATGCATGATGATACTGTGGCACACATAGAGAAAAGCATCTGTTAAAGAAAGAATATGTTGTTGTGTATGCTGCAATGTGGATTATAAAGCTAGTGGTATCCTAGAAGAAAAGAGTGTTTTAATCCCTGTACACAGCTCATTTAAATACACAGAACATTTAAAGGTTTGATGCAGGTGCTTGAGGTGATGAAGTCAGCTGTTACTGTTTCCCAAGGTGCATGTCACAGGACAGGTAGTGTCACCCAAGAGCTTCCTGTAGTGTACTAGTACTGCTAGTAGGATTAGAAGTAGTACTAGCAGTAGTTGACCATCACCATGCAGTGGTTGTATCTTAACCACAGAATGTTAAAAAAAATAATAATAATAATTCGATGTCCATAGTTATTAGAAGAGCATCTATTATAATCAGTGTAAATATTGTAATAATTAGTCACTTTAAACTACAGTCAACATAAAACATAACAGAAAAGTCAAACTGTTAACTGCATCTTTAACCATCCTGGTTTAATCATGTTTTGGCTCATTCACTGCAAATACTTCAAAACACACAGCATTTCTCCAAACTGCATGTAACAGAGCTAATGAATGCTAACTGTTTGTTAGCAAGACTTGAATTAAGTTTCATAGAGGAAACACATTTCAAACACATTCACCCTCCAACTGAGCAAAACTGCAAAAGGATGTTGTAAAGTCACTCAGCATCAATCTCAATAAGAAACTAAAGAGCAACAAACCTTGTGTTCCCATCAGTCTGCTGCTAAACACACAAGACGCCCTCCATCATTTTCAAAACACACCTGCTGTTTTACACGTCCGACTGGGATCACTTTTTCAAAATAAAAGCATCAGCCTTTATCTTGTAAGTAACAAGACCTGTGACATGAATAAACCTTAAAAACAATAGATTATTCAGGTAATTTACACATTTTTATTCATATTGTAGCTACACATTTTTATATAAAACCATTCTATTGTTATTATTATTATTATTATTATTATTATTATTATTATTGTTATTATTATTATTATTATTATTATTATCATCATTATTATTAATATTATCCCATCCTACCTGCTGCTGTTGACTTTAGTTCCTGTCCTCTCCCAGTCAGGGGATGAATTGTGAAATTTACTTCCATCCCACAGGAATCCTGAACAAATGTCATCCTTTAATACCGACCCACCAAACTTCGGAAAGCTCACAAGGCCAGAAACGTGAAACATGTTGTAAACATGTTTTTGTCCAAACAACATATTAAAATGTTGTTGGCCTTCTTGACCTCCAAACCTGCAGTTTCCCACTTACTCTATATAGGACACATTACTTCTTGCACTAGCACTAGACATAAGTTGAGATGTGTGGAATCCCCCAATTTTGTACATAGTTCCTAGAGACACAGGGCTGGAAAAAAAATTCAGCCATATTGGGCAGCAGATATTTAGTATGAGGTTTCATTTGTGCCATAATTATGTCAAATGCAGTCTGTAATCAGATTGTCTGCCGATTGTCCACCTGACGAAGGCTGTGTCAAATTAACTCCAGTGAGTTAAAGGGGAATTTTGTATGAATATTACTGCATTGTTGATATCTGTTCTTTCAGGCTTACAACTTCAAGCTGCTATAAATCTCTTCATGTGCTGCAGTATTTATGTGTCCGTCCCAAGTGGACTGTGGACAGTGTGGACTTACAGGTGGCCTGACTGCCTGCGGCTCCTGATAGGCTGAGAGATGTGGGTCTTGGTCAAACTGAGTATAGGGAGAACACACCCTACTGCCTCTAAGGAGATTTGGCAAAGCGTGTATGTGCATGTGTACAACCGGGCTTACATGCTCCTATAAAAAGCCATTGTATGTGTGTGAATGGGCATTTGCTTTATAAAGAGCTTTAAGCTTGGGGGAGCCAAGATTACAAAGAACTGAAGGGAATTAATTAAACACCACAAACATTACATTGTTAGAGTGAAATGAGACTGATAAGTGAGTGGTCTGACCAAGAAATCAGTGTCCACCAGGACTTAGACTGCAACACAAACTGGCCTTTAAATGACAAAACTCATTAAGTCACATTTTAATATCAGAGACGAGTGAGCAACTGAATTAGAGCAGAGATTGTTACACAACCCGACTAAACTGCAGGAAAATAATACGATTGATCATTTTTATATTTGAAGATGAAATGTGCCACTGGAGGCTGGTTTACAGCATCTTCCTGCAGTGGAAATGAACGTCCGGCTTAGAGCACAAGTGATTTATGACGGTCACAACTCGCAGCCACCGGCCACATGAGTGCTGAGTCATTCTCACTGATTAACAACCGTATCAACCACACAGACCGTAGTTATTATAGTGATTTGTGCTACAGCTCAGAGGAGATCTTACAATCCCCATTAGAAAAAAGGCAGGACACTGTTTGAAGCATAAATAAAAATAGTAGGTAATCATTTGCAAACAGACTGTGTTTACTACGAAGTGTTCCTGAGTCCATGTATTAATCTCCTTTATAGAACCATGTGTTCACAAAGTGTTGAACCTCTCTCCATCCTTTCCAGGATGAACCTTTCATACCCAATCATGATCCTATCACCTGTTACCAATGAACCTGTTTACCTGTAGAATGATCCAAATAGGTGTTTTTGGATCAGTCCACAACTTTCACAGTCTTTTGTTGCTCCTGTCCCAACTTGTTTGAAACAAAAATTATCAAATGATCACATTCTGTTTTGTCTATGTTCCACAGTGTCCCAACTTTTTTAGAATCAGAGTTGTGGTGTGGCATCTGTTAGAAAACAAATACATCAATCAGTAGTAAATCATGTAGTGCATCTTGTGTATATGGTGGTATGTTTATTGTAGACTAATGAACCTTAGCAGGAATTTAATTAGGAAGACTGGCTATCTTCATGCTGACTCATTATTTACATTCTCTCTCTCCCTCTCTCTCTCTCTCTCCATTATGTGGTGTCTGTACAGCATGCTTCAGGATGTGTTTTAATCATACACATGCATCGTTTTGTTTTGTTTAAATTGCATTATTATTTTTTGAGGTTAAATTTAAGGGTATAGCAATTTCAGTAGAATTCAATAAACACTTCATAAACTTGACTTGGTCCTTATTAATTTCCCCGTTGAAGAATTACTGAAAAGTGTCCAATCAGACTGGGGCATTAAAACTGGATAGGCTCGACTCGGCTGGTTTACCTCATTCAAATTAAAGGACCGCTATCAACAGCCAGCAGCAGTTGATACTACGCTGTATTATAATGGGAAAATGCCACATACGCAAATCAAATCTTTGCAATTCTGTCACAATATTCATTAGGTTTTTTTCTTTTTGTGTAAGTGTAATGTTTCTCTTCTTTTTTACTGGATTGTAGTTTTGATTGAAGTCATACTCATTTTGTCAATTTTGTGGTTTCATGCAGATATTTTAATTCCCCTTCTGCTTACAAAGTTCTGAAATATTACTGATGATTTGTTCACAAAGTACCTTAAAGAAATAGCTGTTGGTAATGTTCTGCCTTCACTGAGTCTTCACTTTCAGGTTTCTTATCTTGAGCCACATAACAACCAAAACAAAATAATACAGGAGCTTAACTTCAATAAAAAAATTTTTTTTAAAAACTCAGACAGCAACACGAACACAATTGCGGCTCCTTGCTTCAATGACTTTAACTACAGAGTCAATTTGAGAGTCATTTTGCAGTGAATTAGACTGAAAACGTGTCTGTGAAGAGAGAGCCTCTGAGGGAAAGCATGCCAATACATGAAAACATTTTACAAGTTGAACCTGCAGGTGGTTTTTGAAAACATAACACAGCGTCTGGCAGACGGATTTAATGAACATAAGGAGAGGGTTGTGAACCACAGAGACGTCTATAAATACTCACTTCGGCTTATTTTCTAACATATAGGTTTTTGTATAGGTGATAAATGTAAATTTAGAAACTTTTCATTTCCATTTCAACTGTGAGTGTGTAGGAGGTAAATGAGCCTCTTGCTCTAACTGGTGAGCTCACTCAAAGACAATCCTGGCTTGAATTAAGCTATAAGAAAATGCCATGAGAAAGTGGTGCATCCTGCTGGAATCACACAGATGAAGATCAAATAATAGCTTAGTATTTGAATGTCTTCGCCCCAGCAACACTTTGATGGGCTCATATTAATACCTGTTGTGAGGACGAGCATTTCTCAAACCCAGAACTTTATTTTAAACTATAGTTCAGATTTAAAGGTTTCTAAGATATAACATGTATCTGAATGGGCTCAGTCAAAGGAACATGTGCATCAAATGCTCCATCAGTATGAAAACAATATTTTACTTTGAAGGTTCAAGAATTCAAGTGGCTGAAAACAAACAGTTTAAAGCTTTATGAGGTGGTAAGTAAATATCTGAAACAGTTGGTTCACAATTTTGAATTGTGAACCAGTTTGAACATAGTTTTTGTATACTGGTTATTGTTAAGTTAATATTGTTAAGGGATTAATTAAAGAGGGATGACAAAATAAATAAATAAAGATATATGATTTTCAAAGTAAAATATTTCATTGCTATTTAGTGGCATCTGTTTTCAAAACAATTTCTGTGTCACTTTGAATGAAAACAATGCAGAGAAACAGCTCATTTCAGACTTTGCTGCCACCCTGTGGTGCCACTCCTGCAAAGTGATGTAATTTCCCATCTATTGATCTAAGGAGGCTATTTGTTTGACATCAGGCTCCTTCATGCACAAAGACATGGAGATAGTAGATGTCTTTATATCAGTCAACAAATGTCTAATAGTGTCCCATTACTTATTGATCACTGAGAGCGGCCCTGCAATTCAAGTCCGGATCAGCAGCTCATTTATCATTGAAGAGAGCGGGAGTCGACCTGTCGACATGTTGGGTTTAATAATTCAGCAGCAGTATTGTATTTTCTAAGTTGCAGTTAACACACGCCGTGAGCACTAAAAACAACAGCTAACGTTGTGTGTAAACCTGACAAAAATGGGGGCACATGACTGAAGCACAACAACTGAAGAGGCTAAAATATAACCAGATGTTTAATGATTTCAAACATGGCTACCATTACTCTCTACGTTGCATTTTTATTGTGGTGGATCTGGTTGTTTTTTTTTTGCCTGATATTAAACAAAAACTGAATAACTTTTAAGTGAATGCACTCTAACTTCATGCAGAGGCTATAATCATAAGTCAAAATGACAAGTGGGTAATTCACACTAATTCAATCAATAGCAAAGCTCAAGACAGAAAGAATCAACAACTCTGGATCAATAACCTCATCTGATGTGTAGCTTTGTCTCACAGCAACATGGCGGCTCATCATTCAGGGCGGCTAAACACATCATAAGGCAGCATTAATCATTCCCACCGCAGAGGTACAGTAAAGCCTTCTGGTAGTCTCCAGCTGTGTCCTCCTGCAAATCAACAGACACATCATTACTTTATCTGTCTTATAAATATTAGAAGGTTATTTTTTGTTTGCTCAATCGATTAGTTCTGTCCACTTTATTTGAGCTTTAAGTAGGAAAGCACTCACAGTTTCCTCATATTTCTTTTGCATTGCATCAAAATGCCCTGTTTTTGTTAATGGTAATTTTCCCAATGACACCTGTATATGTCACTTTTCAATCATGTGGACGGTTGTTGCTCTGGGTGGTTGGATGTCTGGCTCCTCCTCTCCACATGTTGTGTCCTTGAGCGAATCACTGAACCCCAACATGCTCATCCTGTCATTCTCACTCTTGACAAAATTGTCTGCGAAGTGAATTCAATGTAATGTAATGCTGTTTTCATGAACGTCCACACCTTCACACTTCAGCCAATAACACATCTCCAGCCTTCACAATTTAGCCAGCTAGCTAATGTTGGCTTGATGCATGACTCTATATAGCTTGAGCAACAACAAAGCCAAAGTAACCTCATTCTGACATTGCCAACCACCTGTTGCAGTAAATAACAAGGCCAGAGATAGCTGAGATTATTTACTTTATTCATTATTGTATTTATTTATCTTTCAGCAACACTGTGCTCTAATCAGCTTTATTGTGATCATAAATGTCAAGGTTTATCTAAATGACTAGTTTTCACCTCCAGTCCATCAAAGCAAGTTTACTTTAATATGAATAATAGCATCAAATACAGTACATGCACAAGACATCCTAATGCTCCATTCACACAATGTCAGCAGAATGTAAAACTGCAAAAAAAAAAAAAAAAAAAACTCAGTTATTCTGCAAAATTATATCTGTCAGAAACTCTCAAAATGTCGGACTCTGAATTACTGGGAGAACGATGTGTTATTTTTCCTATAGCAGCTCATAATTTTGGCCAAACAATATGAGGTAAAAAGCAAAAATAGTGGTTTCTTTCTCTTGGTTTGCTGCAACAGGAACTTGCAGTTGTTAACTGTGCTAATTAGCTGAAGAAAGGGTTGAACTGGTTGAAGGGTGAGGAGGCAGGAATTGGTGAAAATAATAAACCTTTATCAAAGCCAATATTTTGTTTTATGCTGTTTTTTCATCATGTGGATGGAACGAAGCGATGAGACCAAAAAACCAAACACGGATGTAAGACTACAGAGCTGGTTGTGTGATGGTTAAAAACACTGCAAATATGCATTTACAGTATGGAGATCCATAATAAATATTGGTTCAATTACTTTAAATGAGATACTTGCAACTAGCTAAAATTGATTTGCTTTCCCAGGCACTGCAGTCTTATTAGAATTTAGATTATGTGAATAGTACTTAAGTCAGAAACTTGTAATTATAATAACTCAACATGAACATGATGAAATCACAGCAGGAAAACAACAGGTGAAACCAACAACATTAATGATGGCTCTGGCTCATTTTGAAGAGCCAGTCAGCAAAGACAGTGACACAGGTCAAAATATTAGCTGTGAGAACAGTCTATTAACATGAAATGCCATAAAAGTGATATGAAACAGTGGGGAAAATACCACTATGAAATATAAATACTGTTGAGTTTGAAATAATAATAGCTATAATCAAATATAAATGGACTAAATATATATTGGTTCATTTACGTATTTCACTGCATTTATTCAAAGGTTATTTCATAATAACTTATTTATCTATTCAATATTGGCCGTTTGGGAGGTCGACTGGAGGATGTTAATAACCCTGCCTGAACATCTGGCCCCAGGAAAATAGATGAATTCACTTCGGCTTGTGTGGAGAGAAAGGGAAGCAGTCTCATCATGCTGATCTAGGCGTTTAAAGTAAATCATTAAGCTGCACTCCATCAAAGCGCTGATATGAATGGTGTATAAGCAGCAGAACCATAGCACTCCCAGCTGGTGCTTAAAATCATGCCAAGGGAGAGATGAGTGTGTTCAGAGAATCACTTCTTTTGTCTCCAGAAGGATTCAAATCCTTATATAAAAACACAGAGAGGCGTTGATGACAGCTCTGGGTGAGTGAGCGGTACCTGGATGGTGGTGTGCAGAGACGCTCCGTACTTCTTCTTGAAGCTGGCTCTGATGTCCAACATGTCCACCTCACTCCTGGACACCATTATCCTCATCAGGGTTTTGTCATCAGTGCCAGCACGCTAAAGCAGAGAAACACATTCAACAGCTGGATTTGCTGCAGGTGAGGAATTCCCTGATGGTGCTGTGAATCCTCTTTGGAAAGACAAGCTGCTGCTTGAAAATGAGGCTTTTAAAAACACAACTGGCTTTGTTTTCAGGAGGTAATTATCCAAGGATCATCCCAGTGATTTTAGAAGTTTTGGCTACCATAAATTATGCATCCTTTACCCTTGCCAATAATGTTCAAATGCAAGCTGTACAGAATTAGCTGTGTGGATGGATTTTGCTGCCATTCCAGGCTGATTTTAGGTCTGTGTGATATGAAAATAAAAAGTCTTGCCTGAGGATATGTACAATTATCGAGCACAAGGAACATCAAGTCTGCACTTTTGGGAAACCTGCTTCACTTTCATGCTGAGACTTAAATGAGAAGTTTGATACCACACTAACACTAGGTAGATGTTGTTACCTTTGGATAGAACGCAGCTTTCTGGTCCTTCTGTTTCCAGTCTTTATGCTAAACTAAGCTAAGCTAACGTGCTGCTGGCTGTAGCTTCAAATTTACCATAAGCACAGGAGAATGGCATCAATCTAATCATGTAATTCTGTACAAAAGCAAACAAACGTGTTTTCCAAAATCTTGAACTGTTCCTTTAAACTGCATTATCACACCACAGTAATGTGACCTTGATAAATATTAATCCAGATTTGATCAATTTGATGGATTATGTAGCCCAAACAAGTTTCAATGAGTCCACTAATAGATTTTCATAATATATTGAAATGAAGTCAATCCAGCTTAAGCCAGCGGGAAAACTACCTTCACCAATCTATAAAATGTTTAGCTGTGATATAAAGTGGATCTGATTTCTCAAACATGAAAAAAAAATGGTATGTTTCTTTAAAGCAATAGTTCGGAAACAAGTGCCGACATGTGCTGGACTATTTCTTGGCCAGGCAAAGCGACTTCCTGGAGTCGTGTCATCGCCCTGAATTTGCCAAGCAAACAATGAAGAGTTTTGGGAAGACAGCAAATATGTTTATTTCTGAAAAATGCCAAACTATTCATTTTGGGAATGAACGGTGTTTTGTATAAATTTCGTCTCATTTTGGTACAAAAGTCTGTAATTCTGTATTTAGTACTTAGTACTTAATATTTAATATTCCATATCTAAGCTGTCATTTCTTACCTCAGTTTAGGCCCATTGCGTATATTTACTGGTCATATATTTTATACTGGTCATATATTTTTATATTTAATATTTTATATTTCATATCCATACTCAAAAGTGTAAATAGGTAATGTGAACTTGTGTATACCTCCTTTTTTTTAGACTGTTATTTGTTCTTAATATTTAACTGCTGCTATCCCCTGTGCTGCTGTGACATGTGAATTAACCCATTGTGGGACAAATAAAGGCTTACCTATCTTTTAACCATTAGAGGAAATCACATATGATGAGATATGAAGGACTCAGGTGTGAGACACTGATACCTACCCTCATAGACTTATACAGGCATTCAGCAAAAAAATCTGGGACACTCCTGATACATTTCACTGTGGAGAGAAAACATGAGACCCTGACAAGGTGTAAAATAGAATTTTTGCTCATCTGTACTGACACTGAGTCAAGTGTTATCGTCTGCTGTGTTTCACTCCAACATGCATGTCAGAGAAAACCCCAGAGGGAGCCTCACTCTTTGTCGCCTCCTCATGTTCAGTGAAGAATCAGCCTGATAAATCACAGGTCTTACCAACAGCCACCAGCAAGTTCTCCAAGTTCCCAGTGGTCTCCCCCTCGATGCTGTCCTCTATATCTGAGCCGGAGAGTTTCTTATAGGCATCAAACACTACAGAGAACAAAACATCCACGGTAACCTTTCTCATTTTCTCATAGGATGGAATAAACCTGATTCAGCATTAAAAAGGTTGGGACATTTTGACTTCAGGGCAGCTCATTACATTATGTGAAACGTAAGTGAGTTTCGATCCAGGGACAGGACAGGAGAGTAAATGGAGGTTTCTGCTGTGATCCTGAAACACTCTGACATGAAAAGTACTTCATGGACAAGCAGCTGCAATGCAAATTACCATCCTAAGCAAAAAAACATCAGCTCCTTCTACATTCAAGCGTTCCAGACAAGCGGCATTTTGTCATCTCAGAATCAGAATCAGATGCCTTTATTGTCATTGTACATGGAATTCAACGAAATTGTAGCAGCCTTGGAGTGGTGTTAAATCTAAATCTAAATGTAGGTATGTATAAATAGTCGAGATAAAATAAAAATAAAATCTGGTCTGGAGGGCGTTTTGTGTTTTCTCTTACTAACAAAGGCAGGAGTATTGTGACATGCTTTTATTGTGGAGGATCATTTTCTGGAAGAGATCAAGTTGGATGATTGGGTCAACAAAGTATGTGACCTTAACACTGGAGACCACACTTTACGTCCCATCTCATATCATCAGTCAGTATTAGTTTCATTGGTCCATTAGGGTTTTTTTTGTTTTGTTTATTTTACTCCCTTTATCATGTTTTATTGTGGGGTATTTTGTACTATCTAATTAATGCGGCTGACTCTGTGAAGCTGTAATGCTGAATTTTGTTTTTCATATGAAAAGCACTTTTAAAATAATAATTATTAATATTTGTTTATTTCATAAACCATATGAATAAAGTTTATTATTATAGTCCAGGTGCATAAAAGTAACCATAGCAGAGCTTGATCAGAAAACACCTGCAGTATTTGTGTCATTGATGGAGTTGGGTTATTGGTCATTTGAACAGACACTGGTGGTAAGCGACCTGGTTTGTCCTTCTTTTATGAAGACTTGATGAAAGGTTTCTCTGAACTCATTACTGACACTGGTGATCACATCACATTCATCTACCCCGTCGACTGACCTGTTTTTTGCAGCTCGAGTCCATTGATTTAATTTTTCAGTGAGTTGTGCGTTCACTTGTGTGTCTGGCTGACTAACTGGTGACCTCTGACCTCTCTTTGCTGTGAGTCATTTCTGCACTCAGGACTGCCACCGAGCTTCAGTTTGTTATTCATCACACCTTAATGAACTCCACAAACTCTGGCGCTCTCTACTTTTTTTGTCGCGTTCTCTGATTGTGTGTCTAACTTCTGTGTGGTTTAGACATTTGAACCTTCTTCCTCTCCAACATTGAGGTGGTATTTCTGCATTTTTCTTCTTTTTGAGCGAAAAAATTAACTGGTATTTCACTTGTGAATTTGTCAGCAATAGTGATATAAAGTAGTTTTAGTCAGTGATGCAACTCAATCTGACATGCATTGACCTTTTAAATGCAGTCTGAATTAATGAGCTGAAATAAGAACATAAACCATGGATGGATAGTGATGGCAGGTTGTTTGCAATCTTTGATGTTCTCTTGAGCAGGCTGACAAAAATCTCACACATCACAACATTCAAATACGCTGGCACAAACAAACTCTCACAAACTCACCTTTTAGGAGATGCTCTTCGCTCCTGTTGCCAAGAATTTTGATGATTTTCTCCTCATCTGTGCCAACCTTTCCCTCACCAGCAGCGTACAAGTCCTGTAGCGGCAGACACACACTTGTAACCTTCACACTCACACACAGCCGCCTCGTGTAGACGTGAGTTATTTGAACACGCAGAAAGAGCAAGTTGAACCTTGAGCTGTGCCAAAACAGCACAAGATGTAGTTTTTCTCCAGTCATTTCAGCTTTGAGAGACAAATTCTGGATTCACTTTCTTTCTCCTCCATTTATATGTTTTATCTCATGTTTAAAAAAATAGCAATAAATTACATTTATAATAATAAAGATGATGGTGATGATAATAAATCAATAATCAGAAAAAGGTCTATAGGAAACACTATGTTCCATTCCCAGAGGTTTATATCCTGTAATTAATTTTTCATATTGACTATTGTTCAGCCTTGCCCTTTAGCTTTATTGCACTTTAATATATATATTGAACATGTTGACATTTAAAAGAAGATTCTGAAATGAGGTTAAAGATGATTTGCAGCACAGTGGACCTTCACCTGTTGGGTTATTCTTTTGTATACATTTTTTTCATGTGCTGCACATTGCACCTTAACATTAATTTCAAGACTTTAATGTAGTTAGTAAAAACAGTGACAAGACTAGTTTTAAAGTGTCTCTAGTTTTAAAAAAAAAAACATTTGCACCATTGCAAAAAGTAGTGCATGCTATAACAAGATGGAAAGTCTTGCAGTTGATGCCCACATTCCCATTAACTGTAATCAGGATCTTTCTCTGACCTTAAAGTAATAGTTTGACATTTTGGGAATTACATGTTCATTTTCTCTGTTTTTGTTGGGTGTTCATTGAGAGAATGTTCTACTTGCTTCTTGCTTCTTACCTTAGCATCTTTCTCGATCTTTTCCTCGTCTACTCCCTCCTCTCTGCTCGCCTTCAAATGCACAAACAATCAACCAGACAGACAGACAGAAAACACAAGTAGGTCAGTGTGGATGGAAACACAGTGAGCTCAGACCTGTTCAGAGCCTCGACCCAACTAACCCCTGAAGATTACATTATCCGCCGAGTGTCCCAGAACCATGAAGATTACATTTCTGTCTGTAACCAAAACACTTATATAATCACCATCCCCTTCCCCAACCCACACCTTAAACCTCTCGTGACTCTGTGACGGCATCACCAGAGGATCTCATTATGTGGAAACATTAGCAACAGCCTCCCTTTCTCTACCTGTAGGAGGATCACCAGTAGTTTCTGATAGTGCCCCGAGGTGTCACCGCAGACATCCTTCTCCAGCTTGCTGCTGAACTCTGGAAGAAAGAGGAGAAGAGGGACAGAAGATTGCTTACACTTCCCTCTGTCGCTAATGGATGCAATCGACCCTAGAGGGCCGTCCTCTGTTTTGCAGGAGGATGTCCAACAGCAGCGATTTGATTAGTCTGCTAAAGGACAGCGTGGCCTTCTCTTGTGCCCAGATCAAATAAACTGGCCTCTTTCCCTTTGGCCCTCGATGGCTTTGTTGTTACAATCTCGTTTCCATTGTGGTTTGGTGCAATTTAGAGACAGTTTATTAGAGACATTCTTGCAGCAACACATTTTTACAGTATGATCAAAATGACATATCTCCACCATGTTACAGTGGGAATTGATATTATTTATTGACGGCAAATATGTTTGTTTTTTCATAACCATATATTGATTTAATCCATAGAATTATTCTACACAAATGCACCAGTAATTATTTTGTTCCCCTTATGTTCATTTGGCAGCATGATTATTTTTATTTAACATTTTTCATATAATGGACGTTAGACTGAAAAACATTACTTCTTTCTGTAATAGTTTAAAACATATTGTAAATGGAACCACGCCCAGCAGTGATGTCACGGTGTACCGACACGCCCTGCAGTACCAAGCGGCAACCTCCGCCGCTGAAAAATGAAGCCAATGCGGAAGTGCAAAAAAGCTGCAGTTCCTCGAATAACCACTAGAGCAGGCTGCAGAAGGGAGTCAATTACATTTGAGCCCCATGTTAAAATGTCCGATTTTACGACAGAAAAAAACATATTTACAGCCTGGTTCAAAACATGGCTCTAGTCTCATAAGCTGTTTTTCTACTCCATGACAACTCTGGGAGGGGCGAATTTTTTTATAAGGCGTTCGTTTAAAATATACAGCATACATCATTATGCACAATTCATAGCTGTCAATCTAAGTGGCACCACTTTGATTGACAACTAGCTACTGACGGTCTAAAGGGCGTCACCCCGGCTAATTCTAGTCACTGAGTTTGGGAAAGAGATCGTTGTGGGGTTAGCCGGCTAGCAACGATATTTAGCATTTAACCTAGCTGGTTAGCCGTAGCTAGTTTGATTGTTTCAAATAAAGCGGCTTAAGTCGCTCTGTAAACTCTTCACGAGACTGAATTATTTATTCTGCATGGTCGCACATTTCACCCTCTCACAATAAGGCGCAAAGGAGCCAATAACACCAACAGGAAACATACTAATCTGCTTTTGTTTGTTGAGTCACCTTTCTTGTAGGCTTTGATGATATCTTTAATGTGCTCGCCGGTCCTGGAGGCCAGGATCTCAATCAGCACGTCGTCATCAGTCCCGGCGCCCTGGGAACCAAACACACTCACTGAGCTCAATATGAGACCAAATGGATCTGTGCGTCTCATAACAATCGTATCTCTTGCTATTTTATTCAATATCTCTAATATCGAAAATATCAGTATTGGTGATTAAAAGCTAAAAATTGTGGTTGAAGAAAACGACTGAAGACAGTAAGAGGTATATCCTGTCAGCCCCGTACACTGAAGAGGCTGAAATTAGAGAATGAATAAGCTCAGTTTACCGAGCTCCAGCCAGACTTTAAAACTAATTGTCTTTTCTTCTCTGCAATTAACCTTCCTGCAAAAAAAAATGTCTGACATACCAAACAAATGGAGCAGTGGGTGTGATGGGAATGTCGAGGCCAAGACTAAAAGCTGTGCCTTAACTTTGATTGAACATTTCATTCGCTCTGCTAATGCAAATGTAAATGTGATTAAAGGATAATGAGAACAAAAAAAGCTAACTTCCAAGAGTTTGCTGAACTTATTTTTCTCACCTTCCTTCAGACTTTATGAGCCTTCGGTGTGACATAAAAAGCAGCAAGTAAGAGGTGAGTATGTGATGCATGAAAAAAATAGAATGTCTGACATATCGAAGCTATAAAACAAATTGGTTCATAAATCTACAGCATCAATAAATGATTCCATTCCTTTAATGTAATAGACAGATATGCAGTGTTGTACCCGAACGCGTTCAAAGAACGTTCGTTCATGAACTAACTCATATTTTGGGTGAACGTGAACGTCCCGTTCATTTTTGCTTGATGAACGTTAAATTGTGAACGCACTCATTCTGCTGTTTCTTGAACGGCACTCTGATTTCGTTCAGATTACGTTCGTGCCAGATTTCAAGAGCCCTCGGAGAAAAACCAAGCTAAAACAGTAAAAACACATTGTAAACGACCATTAAAATGTCGCGGATAACCACCCGATCTGGCAACCGCAAGTCCTGCCTGTCGCTCTACCAACTTCGTCATCAGCGGTCGTCAGTCTCGTCACAATTCACATGTGTGCAAGGAAGAAGGATGCGTTTACTGAGAAACTAATTCCCATACAGTCGGGAATTAGCTCGTAGCTCGTGGCAACGTAAAAAAAAAAAAAAAAAAAAAAGGACTGAAAAAGAACGAAATAGTTCTTTTTGGGGAAGCATGAACTTTAGTTCACAATTTTGAATTATGAACGATGAACTGAACTAGTTCATTTTAAAAGGTTTGAACTGAACTTTGAACTAGTTCATATAGAAAGTGAACTTTCCCAACACTGCAGATATGAAGAGAAATTTAATAGATAGTCAACACTGTTCTGTTAAAACCTGCACTGGGAGCCAAAGACAAAACATGTGACGGGAAGCAAATATAATAAGACAGGACTGTATCTCCAGAGAACCTCTAATGAAAACCAGCCTTAACCTCTGACCTGAAATAGATTCAAAGCAGGCGCATAAAGAAAGGCAAGGTTAACCAACTCATTAAAATGACACCATAAGAAAGATGATTTTCATTATGGAGTACAGGTGCTACATTGAGTGTTTGGGTCACATGGTAATACATTTCCAGTCACAGGTAAATGTAGCACGTTTACTGTATAATTATTTTGATGAAAATACACTCCTGTACATTAGTGTATGTCATTAGGATATGTCATGGATCCCTCTAGTTTTGTTCTTATAAACTACATGTTAAATTGTTTTTATAAGAAGATTCGACCTCAAGCAATCACAACTCTTGTCAATATTTTGACATCTAATGTAACAAAGGCATGGAAAAAAATCATCACAACCCTGAAGAGCTTCAACAATATAATGCATTTTTTAATTACCTTGTGTCCTTGCCTTTCTTCTTAATTTTCAACAATAACAAACAATAATAAAAAGATGAAGTCCTCGGATTATGAACTGTGTCATTTGATTATTGGGTGTAAAAAGAAGAACTCACAACCTGACATGTTATCACACGCAAAGCAACATTAGCATTTGTTAGTTTTAGTTAGGTTTAATCTGGTTTCGGTCTCCAACAAATTCTGAGTAAATGCAGCTGGATGTGACACAGCTGGGCACTCACTTTGGTTTATCAGAGCATGTTAAGTAAAATACAGCTACCACCTGCTGCTGCAAACCCGAAACAATGACTTAAGATCAGGTGCTCAATAAAGCCACAGGGTTGGATGATAATTGTCTGTGAATGACACCTTTCACATTGTAGATAGTCATATATTGTTCATATGAAATTGATGGGTTAGTGGAGATTTATCTATCAGAGTACAAAATCCCCATGAACCTATTTCAGCTTTTATTTATTACCCACTTTCTATGCAGTAAGAACATTAGTCCACGTTAAACAACGCATAGGAAATTCATATCAGTTCATTAGCCAAGACATCCATCTGATATTTAAATTTTTAAATGTAGCCTACTGCAGTTTTACCCTGGGTGGCTATAAACCATTCAGACATATTTTAAATGGCAACGTGAAATAGACCTTTCTCGTGGCAGATATTTCAACTTCTCCATTACAGGTGAAACTGATGGCATCAGTAACAGCTGAGTTCCAGGCTTAAATAGAACCCAGCATTTATTACTGCTATTAGTTCACGTATGTGTTTCCTGCTGTGACAAGTTGAAATTAGTGCCATGAAGAAGATGGGAATGTTTCAGCATCAAATATTGGAGCATATGTGTAGAAAAAAAAAAAGTGAATCAACTGTATCGTCTGAGGGTTTGAACTCATTTGCATATAAAAGACTTGCAATCTGCATTAAGTGGAGCATCTGAGCAAACTTTTATTAGTTACCTTGAGAGCCTTGTGCAGCTGGGTAGCATCGTACAGCACAGGCGGGGTCATCAAGGCCACAATCAGAGTCTCAAACAGCCCACCGAGCTCCGATTTCAGCGCACTGACCAGGTCCTGGTGATTGATGAAGAGAAAATAAACAACAATAATTGTGTTTGTATAGAACTTACATGCTGTGACATTAAAGGAACAGCACAAGTGAGATATCTCCTGCTTTTGACTATAGTCATAACAGTCTTTAAATGTGTGAGCCATATTGGACACCAACAAAATAACATTATGACACCAGAGGAAATTTCACATTTCAGTGGAAATGTAGAAAATGTAGATTATCCTGAAATTATTATTTATAATATTGAAACAGCATTTGGGTTCGTCATGTCAAAGAGACGATGGCATGAGAAACATTTCACTGCACTGCTTTACTTAAACTGTCAGTCAATCAAAGAGGACATATTACTCACTGATGTCTTAATTGAAATTGATTGCTGTATGCAATGAATCAGATATTTAGACATTGCTGGGAACAAGACCTGAACATGGCCACTGAAAAGAGTAAGTGATAGTATATATCTTTATTGTGTGTGTGCGTATGTATAAAACCATTTAGTATGCACACAAGTCAAACACTCTCCACAGCTCAATATACTGTATAAAAGCTCAGACAGACGATTCCCCTTACTTCTAGATTACATAATCCATCTGTTAAAAGCCAGTCAAAATTCTCACTAACAGTTTGTCAAAAGGTGGACGACAGAGCCGAAATGACATTTTAGAAAAATGAAAAGAAACTGGTGGCAGAAAAATAAGAGGTATGGTTTTCATATTGTTAAGATGTCAGTATTTGTCTTTACTTCCTGGCACCAGTTGTCATTTCAGACATTATTGTGAATGAGCGGTTTAAGGCAGCGGCTCTTGCGACTATGACATTTTATAAGGTGAAACAATGGTTCACTGAAACAGCCATTCGGCTCATTTGTGGGATCATTTTGATAAAACTGTAATTTTTAGAGACGGCAGTTACATTTGCTGGGGTTGTTTTTCCAGCAAGCTGTACAGAAAGCTTATTAACGGGCTGCTTTCAATCCACAGGTGGTAATAAAATAACTTGACTCTGTGATAGAATAGTGAGAGCGGGAGAGCATTTAATGACCCTTATACTGAACATTCAGGTCTGGAGAGACTGTAGGGAATTGGTCTTCCTGCCTCTTGTACGATTATAATTTCCCTGTATGACTGTCAGCTTGTGCTTTGATTTTTAATGATAGAGCAATCGCTGTGTGTTTCTCTCTTATGTTGTATGTTTTCAATGTTTTCTGATCTAGTACCTATTTGGGCCAAATAATAAATTGAACTGAATTAAAATGAATTGAATTCTCAAAGCTCTCGCAAAAGATGAATTGCACCTCTAACAGGCCAAATAAATAGTGTCTCCGTTCTCTTGTGCTATTTGCACATAATATGGACACATTTGAACCCAATTCAAAAACATCAGCGCTAATAGGCACAACAGTGAAAATTATTAGCGTGCTCTCAGAGTTGGTGTCACGACGGGGTCAAAGACATTCCACATTTATCATCCTTATTGTGTCAATAAAATGAATGTTCACTCTTATGAAGTCTCTCCAGCTTGAAATGAAGCTCAGCGTACGGTCAATGAGGAAGACCATCCTAATGTTATTCATTCCCATTCCCTCATCTCTCTCTTCTCTTCTCCCGCCTCCTCGTATCAGATGATCAGGGGCGTGTACTCTTTCGCCAGAATCTCTCTGTTGCTATCAGCTGTCATTGCATAGTGTGTGTTATACCTGGATCATGGTAATCAGATGCAAAACAAGGACAAAGTGGACTCATCTGCAAAACCTTATGGGCATGTTTGCAATGTTATATAATTAACACAATTTCGTTTGTGAACCTTGAGAAAGAGCAGATAGCTGTGCAGGTCTATGTTGCTATCAGCGGCCCCAGTCCAGAAGAGACAGACTAACACAATGTTGGTTTTCATCTTTTGGTGGGATTTGTTGACAATAAGAAAAATTTGCCTAACTGTCAGAATCATTCTTAAGGAAAACTAATAAAGGGATGGTAGAAAAACCTGAGAAAGACACTTCAGCAGACGCCTCTGTGCCTTGAATGTTGCTGGACTGGACGTCATCCAGCTAATGTTGGTGAGTGAGCAGGACACGGTGGCTGACATGACCTGTAACCATCCATCAGATTGACTGCGGACTGCCCTGTCGTCAGCGCTCTGTTTCGTTCCCAGCGGCTCGCCTTACCTTCCCGTAGGCCTTTTTGTATGCCGCCTTAATTTGCTGGCGCTGATCGTTGCTGCGGGCTGTCAGGAGCATGAGGATGGTGTCTTCATCCGTACCTGCAGCAGAGGATACACAAGCATAAAATAACATATATAATGAGCACACATCCCAGAGTGCATCATGGTGAATGTGGAACCTGCTGTATATTCCAAATGCTTTTTTTATTTTCGTAAATGAAGGGCTAATAAAGCATCATTCTGTTTGCACCCATCATCCAGCAGAAGCAAAACCTTACTGAGAATAATTGACAGTTTGGAATACACTCCCAAATAAAGAGTCGACCTCTTAAAGCAGGAGATCAGCATTCAAAAGGATAATAATAATCAATAGCTGCTGGAAGTCATCAGATAGACAAACAGGCTGAAGAGCAGTACGTGATGCTTCCTCTGAGGGATCAAAATGTTCAATTAGTCCAAGATTATTATGGGACAAAGCTCTGTTGGTCTGTATGACAGCTCCGACTACAGACTGATGACATCATAGCTCTTCATCCCTTTTACTTTTTCTTCAAGTTCCACGTTAAATCGCCAAGTGGATATTTAATTACTCTTATTTTGACAGTGGTGGTCAAGAAGGTTATATTTAGCAGGAGAAGCATTGCGTTCATTATTACCCCATGTAGCACCCTTTTAATTTGATGACTGTCATCGAGCACATTGATTTACACTAATGACTACAGAGGGACGTTTCGATTGCAGTTTTCCATTTTGTGTCTTCGCAATGAGAGAGGAAAACAGGGTCAAAGGTCACGCTATTAAAAAGTAATCCGAATGAAGCCGAGCAGCTTTCGACCGCAGACGTGACAAGACACAAGATACTTATTGTAGAAGACTTGAAATTATTCTCAGTTGTTGCTTTGTTAATTTTCAACAGAGGGGATGGGTCTGTGGGAGCCTCGACCCTGCCCCCACACCAACACACACACGCATAAATAAACACACACACACACACACACACACACTTCCACCAAAGGACGTTGTTGCTCTACAATTCAATTTTTTTCCAGTTTCTTCCTTCTCTCCCTGCAACAATTGCCATTTTATAACTCGGTATTTAAGTAATTAGGAAGTTTAACTTTTGTACGGAAATAAAAAAGAGACAATATTCATAATATATATAATAATATATTGGCCGAATGTTTTTAATTTTCAAAACACACCATAGTTTCGACAGTATAAACTTTATCTTTTTCAGTCACATTATCTGCTCTACTATCAGGTTACACCAATCATCTGTAGTAAAAACTATATCTGGAGTCACACCTCCCCTACAATATTTAATGAAAGAGGTTGTTTGTATTTTTAGTCCTATAAAAACACTCAAGGCAACAGTGTGCCTCCATGATCCTCCTGCTGCTCCTCGACTACATGCTGCTACTTGTCACTTTGATTATGGAGGTGATGCTGCTCTATTGACTATATGGGCCATACCATCCTATACAATTGAGTATCGATAGTACATATAGCACTTCAGAGAATATTATAGATCCAACACCAAACTGACAGCAGGGTGGGACTGAGAGAAAAAGGCGCCAATACGAACCGGTCTGCTCCCTCAGCGGCGCAGACAACACCATGGATTTATCAATACGCAGCACAGCTAAGCTGATGATATTTCATAGCCACGGTCGGGGTCATAGATTCTAACAAACCTCAGTCTGATAAAGGATCAATGAGTCAGGCAGACTAGACCACCACATTCAACTGAACAGCCCCTCTGGCCTTGCACTCTCTGCTACGAGAGGATGGAGAGGCGGGGTGGATTGTTAACAAAGGGGAGGCATTTTGGTCATTTTATTATGATACCTGCCCTCGTTCCACCTCAAATCGCCAACTTTTATATGGACATTTGTTTTGTAGGTTTGTGCTCTTAGTGAGGCACGCATGCTCTAAAGTTGGAAGGTGGCAATTTTAGACCTTAAACAAAAGGTTCACATAGTTGTCTTACTGACATGCACATACTGTATGTACTTCAAAGCAGTTTTTGGTTTTGGCTGTAATTATTACTGAGTATTCTTGAGCTAAACTGTAGCCACTATGAGGCTTTAGGAAATGGTCTTAAACTAAAAACTCATTAGGAAGAGATCTCCATGCAGCCAGTATGCTACAATGCTACACACACAACAAAATATTTATACTTTACAGCAAAAGTTTATCTTGGATCTGTTTTCTGGCAGGACTGAAACACCATGACTGGACGGGGATATAAAGTCATATTTCACCATCCTAGCTTGTTCCCAGTGTCACAATATACTGTAGCGATGCCAGTATCTAATAATGTTTGGAGAAAATATGTGTAAGATATTATATCTTATATAAAATATGTATGTGTTTTGCATTTTTGCATTTGACATAAATTCATTTTTCACACTCTTCCTACATCATCACTTTATCACTAAGCCTATATATTAAAATGTGAAGCTCTTATAATGATTTCAGATTGTTTACCACTTCACCCATAGCTCATACCATAGAACCAACTCTCTGTGTGTTTGGTCGTACAGTACGAGCTCATTACTGTGATTGTGCAGAAATATACTGTGACGTGTCTTTGGAATTTGTGTTATAAAGTTTAAAGTTTAAAACTTGGTGATTCTCAAGTTTCTTTCCTAATTAGTACAAACCTACTAGGAAAGTGGAAGTAAAAATTTTTTCATGCACTCGAGAATTTCACTAATTGTTAATAACAACAAATGGTAAAAAACTTCCCTGGCAGCTGTGACGTTACCCTGTTCTAGTGTTAGTTGAAAGAGCAGCAAAACAAACATTAAATTGCTTAAGCAAAAATATTGCTTATTATGCTTATTTAAACAAACACACATACACATTAACAAGACACAGCTGCCACTTGCAAACAAATTAATTATATCGTTGGATTGTGACTTTTTTTATATGCGACCATCATAACGTTGAAATGAGACGTCCGAAGGTTCAATAACCAGTAATACTCTAAAAAAATTTTGTCCTGTTCATCATTCCTCTATGAAATATGAAATAGCAGATAACAATGTGCTGAGAGGGAAAAGTAAACATTCAGAAAACTGACCGATTCCTTTCATGGCTTTATGGAGGACTTCAGCATCGTGTTTGGCGTTGAAGTTGACGAAAGGTCGAACGCTGCCTCTGTACGCCTGCGGGAGGACAGCAACACAAATACATGTTTAATACATTCAAAAGACATTGTTTTATTCATTCTTGCATTGGTTTTTTATAGCGGTTTTTCTTTAATTTCGTATACGCTTTTGTGCTTACGCTTGAAGTCAAGTGATACATATGATGACATTTATAAAATATGAGTTATAACCTTCACCTACAGATGCATGAAACCAACAAAAAAGACCAGCAATGAAATACAATTTTCATATTTTAATAATTCAATTATACAGTGTTCAAATGAGTTATCTTGCCTAAAAGCAGCGAATGAATAGTGATGTTGATGTGTGTTTTATTTGAGAGATTTCATTGACCTTGCTGATCTAAATGATGTTTCAAGTGATTCCCCAACCGACCTCAACAGAAACATTGAGAATTTTTCATTTTTGGGGGCATAAAAATTGTAAAGATATTTTTTATTGCTGCAAAAAAAAAAAAAAAAAAAAAAGCTGCTGGCCATCAGAGCCAGTTTAAACATTATCTCTCTGACGTTCTGGCTCAGTACCGCGAGTATAACTCAAATGCAGCTGCTGGCTCTTGAGGCTGCTGCTTTGTGTTATGCAGGTAATTTAAAAAATGTACTCGTCTCCCTTGTTCTCCAGGGAAAATGTCATTTGAAGCAAAAGGCAATAAAACATCTGCCTCAGCTGCAGCCTTGTTCCAAACTCTGTTCAGGTGGGAGAAGTGAGAGATTATTGTCTCTCCCTCCCTTCACTAAAGCTTTCTGCTTATTATGTCTTTTGTTTTTCATCACTTATCACACACAGAGGCTTTTCTCTGCTTACTGTGCTCAAGAGATCAAGCTCTTCTGGCATCATGAGGATGTTTGCCTCGAGGTGGCACTTTAATACGTCACTGTCACAGCCTTGATCCTGGCTGAGTTTTAATTTGAAGCCTTTCATAGAGACAATACACCTTTTTTTTTTTTTTTTACAGCAAAATCAGCCAAAAGCTATTCTCTCACATTCACATTGCTGGAATGAAATCAGTATTTATTGTTCATTTTGTTTTTGCCTTTTGTTACATTTACTGTTTGACTTCTACAAAGACATCAATGTTAGCCATGTGAATATTGTGGCTCCGTTTGTCAGTCGGTCCTTCACTGTGGTCCAGGCTGAAACATCTACAAGGATTGGATGATTTGTAATGAAATGTTAAGCAGATATTTTAAGGTTTTAAAGCCTAGAGCATTAATCTGAATGACTTTGTTGATCCCCTCATTTTTCATCTAGCGCCACCTACAAGGAAAAAAGTTTTACTCCATCTCTGTTGTACATACCTCTTCTTATATATATATATATATACACACACACACACACACACGCACATATATATTCATTAGGCCATTATCTCTCAGTTTGCAATATTTACATTTGCTGCTTTACTGACATAACTATGCTGCATTATCTACCTCATATTCTCATTTGCTGCTGTTTTGTTATTTGATGTTGTCACTTTATCTTCACTAAGCCACTTTAGGTTCCACTTGTACTTTTTTTATTTTGTATACTTTATACTTCTACCTGATTGTATGCTTGTGCTGCTGCAACACCCGAATTTCCCCTATGGGGGATCAATAAAGAATCTTATCTTATCTTATCTTATCTTATCACCAGAGAGATTAACTTTTCGACCGACACCATAAAGTTAACATTTTTGTCTCAACAACTGTTGGATAAATTGCCATGAAATTTAGTAAAGACACTCAAGGTCCCAAGAGGATTTATCTGATTGACTTTAGTTATCATCTGACTTCCATCCAGCTCCATCATCAGGTGACAATAACCCTGTTCAAGTTTAGGTTACAACAAACTACCTGTGTTTAGGGCTAATTAAGAAAAATAAAGTGACAGTTTTAGCACACTAAAGTAAGAGAGTGACTGCAAAACATCAGCACGTTATAATTTATTTCACTTCATATTTTTTCATAGTCCCTAAACAACTGACATTTTGGAGAAATAGATGATTCGCAGTCGTTCATTGTGCATCAATATGTTCTGTTTTCTTGACTTCCATGCGGCCGTTTCTTGAACGCACACTGATCTGCATTTGTCAAGTTGGCCTATTGAAAAGGGTGGTACATGTTTGTAGCTTTTGTGAAATCACAGTCAATGCAAATCTCAAAGAATGGCTGTTTAATTAACTTTTCAAAAGGAGTGCTTCCTTTTCACTGACAGTGCCATCAGGGAGCATTGTCTCCCAACCGTCCTTTGAGGAAATTGTAACCCGGTGGGGATACAATAGACGCTCGTACTTGCAGTTTCCATGCACATGGTAATACAATATGGCCCAAATTAGACCACCGCCATCATCTGAAACTCAGTTCTTGCCATTACTTTACGTCTTAAATCAGCTCTTCCTCATCAGACAGTCTGAGGTCTCAACAAGCCGGAGAGGATAAAATCAAATCTAGGATATCAAATGAAGCTGCTCCTTTTCTTTTCGTGCCGGCGTGTGTACACTGCACTCCTGAGTCGTACTGATGTTTTACTAATGAGTGCATCCTCACAGAAAATCCACTCAGTGAATTAGGGATCATTTAAAAGTCGGCATATCTGTATACAGGTTTTCACAGGAAGCATCCAGGGTTGTATGTAAATCAGGAGCCGCCGCCGCTGACAGGTGTTTGTGATGTGTATTGTTTAAAGCTGATCGTGCATCAGTGTGATTTGAAAAGGCGCTGACCTTTCGAGAGTCGAGACACACTTCATCACACAAACATGCAGGTTAGTTCTGATGCTGTTGCAAAACCACACTCGTCTTAATTTCAACTGTTTTATAGAAATTTTGTGGCGACTCTCACAGCATTCATCACAACCAGACACGAAAACAAAGGATGGAAACACTTACCATCTCTTTTGCTGATAGAAGACAACTGTTTTCAACTGAAAGAAAGTGGAACAGATTACAAACTCCATATTAAAATAGGTTCAGAGTTAGTATGTAATTATCTAACACTTGGATTTAATTGCAACTGTGTGAGCATCAACACAGGTGGAATAAGTCACTGTCTTCTTACCAACAGGTGTGTCTCGTCTTCCTCCTCACAGGTGATCTGCGCTTCAGGTACGACCTCTTTATTTTCTGCGCTGGCTCCGGCGTCACAGGGGAAAGCTGACAAGATGTACTTCCTCATCTGCACCCAGTGTTAGTTTTCACTCTCTGTCAGTCAAATGGGAGCTCATGAACGGCGCAGTCGCTTTGTGTGACCTTCACAAATGTGACATGGGGATAAACGTTTCTCCACAGGTGAGTGTCTCCACGGTCCGGAGAGATGTTGTTATATATAGTGGAGTGTATTTTCAAGAAGTTCTTAACCTTTACAGCTTTTCAGATATTAAATGACAATTAATGAGAGAAGTGTTTCTGCGAAGGTTAATGATCATCCCTTCCGTTTTTTGTGTAGGTTTAGTTTCTGTGCCATGATAATTCTGGACAAAAGTACATTAACTGTAAAGATGAAAAATAAGAGTTGAAATGCACACACACTCATAGATTGACTTTGCAATAAACATTTACTTCCTGAAATGATCTAATCAATATACAAATAAGCATAATCTTTGTATTATACAAAGGGAAGTATTCAGATGTTTTAGATGAGTACAATTAGCAATTCTGCAGTATAAATACTCCATTACAAGTAAAAGTACTCAGAACTCTATGAGACTAGTGCCGGATTATTGTTTCTGGTGATTTAATATAGAAGTAAAATTTGACTCTAATAAACATCTCTTACAACTCTTATGAACATTAGCTCATGATGATTTCAGTGTTGAATCAGTCTGTGAGAGAGCTTGTCATTCTTATTAAATAATACATCATTTTGGAATTAGATTTAATTTAACATGTAAGCTTTAATTAGGTGCCCTTTCCCTTTCTCCCCCTCCTCTATATGACTCACTTCATGCTCTACATTTCTGAGGACGACATGTTTTCAAACATGTTTAATCCAAGTATACGCCAACAGGAAACAAACAGGAGATGCTTGATGCCTGATAGGAGCGAAGGGATCAGCCGAGCATAACGCCGTGGTCCAGCTCACATATCATCATCGCTGTCCTCGTCCCGGCAAACCTTAATTAAAGTGAGCACTTGTGAGAAGATGAGAGTGTGAACACCATCACTCAGGATATCCAGTTACGGGTGTCTGCGTTTCATCTACCAGACTGATGTGGAACCCAATTTCCTTTAAACGCAAATAAACAAGCGTACGAGCTGCTAATAACAAACTTATCAGATTAAATGGAATTTTTTTCTTTCCACATAATTGAGCAGTCTTTTAGTCTACAAGCGTCAGGCCTAATCATTCTGAATGAATCGTACAATGTTTTGAATATTAAACGTCAGTATCGTTTAAATATTCAGTATCATAAATCTCTCAAAAAAGAGGCGAGAAGATGGAGATTTCATCTAAAGTATTGGGGTAATGAGTGTTATTTCTTTAACCCTATTGAAACATCGTTGTTGCTTCCAGCTAAAACAGCTCCTTTAAATGTTGAGTTTAAATGTTTCCCACATTATAAAATCATTTGTAAAGAATTTTAATCCTTGAAACATCACATTTACTGAATGGCGTCACTGGGGTGCATTACAGGGTAAGACATTAAATTTAAAGGCCCTGAAAACCTATTTCCTCAACCAGCTTCATACTGTGAGTGAAAACACCCCAGTCACAAATTCAAAAAAATTCATTACAAGCAGCATTAAGTGGTTCTCTCAGTACTGCTACTCTCAGCTGTGTGCTTACAATCTCTCATATTCTGTACTTTCCAAACTGCTGACAGTCCACTTCTGTGTTTATTTGTCAGGGAACGGAGGTGAACATGTCATCGCTTTGTAGACAGACTCACTGGATATTCTCTGGAATGAGAGCAATAAACATTATAAACTGAGACCAGGATCAATAGAAACTATAATACAGTGACTGTACACGTAATGTACTCACTCAAAAAAAGTGTTAGTTAATCTTTAAGTTGCTAAGTTTTGCGTTAAGCTTGTGACAAGTAAAACCTAATGATGCTTTCTCAATTAAAATCGAACTGTGATTAACATTGTTCCTTGTTTAGTCGTGGATGTTTAATGTGGTAGTAAAATATAATATTGTTTTTTACAACATTTCATTTCATTCAGTGGCTTTAAACATTTGAGAAACTCCTTTCATAACCTGGACGGACCTTGACGAGCTGCTTTGGCTATGATGCATTCATGGCACTGATTGGTTCATCGGAGGAACATTAATACATCAGCATGAAAGACACAAATCATTTTTCTTGATAAGAGCTGAAATCCTTGAGAAAAAAATTGCCTTGCCGAAACTATTTTAATTAAATGAACTGATGAATCTGATGTTGAGACTGAGGAAACAAATGGGTGGACCTTGAGGTGAGATTGTTTTGTCAACGGCAGTTTCTGAAGGTGAAGAATTAACTTTGAACCTCAAGATGAAATTTGTTTTTGCCATGAAATAGCCACAGCTTTTGAGTGAGCCTGCAAGCTGCTGACTGTTGCTTTCACTTTCTACAATCAACCCCCACGAGTTGTCAGTTTCCATCCTGAATCACTGTGAGATTTTCATTCACGCACGGAGCGCCATGGGACAGCCTGGTATACAGAGCTGCGGACAGCTCGATTTGTCAGCCGCTGAGTGACACACAATAAGCTCTATCATCAATCAGAGAGCCTCCCCTGCCACCGACCATCGCCTCTGTTTGCTATCTTCCTCTGTGCCCAGGGCAGGTGTTATCAAATGCAAATGGCTCCATTTCAACAAATATCTGCCGGCCTCATGGACCTTTTCACAACGTCCACAAAAATCACATCATAATATTTGAGGTCGTTTTGTGAGTCTTTTTGTGAGGATAATAATGTCTTTTTTTTAGTGGGTAACTGTGCAAAGCTCTGATGTAAAGAGCCATGTAGCTAGGAGACACAGAGTGGTTTCATTCTGTCCATTGTGAATTACACATTTTGAATGGGCGTCACATTCATTCATTGCCCACTGTCAGACAGAATAACTTCCAAATGTAAGGTAGTAATATTAGCGCCAACAATAACTACATGGTGTGGGTAGGGAAGTTAGCTCGCCCTGTTCCAGCCACAATTTGTCTATTTGTCTGTCTGAATCTGGATCAACCCACTGACCCATTCATAGCTTGAATTTCAGAAAATATGTGCTTTCTTGCACATTTAGATGAGTTGAGACTGGTTTCGATCTTCTTATCTGTAACTTTCTATAACTAAGCATAATTCTCAACCTGTTGAACTATTAATATTATGTTGTGCTGCTTATTCACAAACAAATGACCAATCAATTAAAATTACAGTGAAAGTTGCAGTAAATATTGCTTAATCTACCATTTCATACAAATGGATTGATGATTTAAAGTAACAGTTTGTGACTTAAGTCCAATCATAAAATGCTAGTTTAGCTACTTCACAACTGATCCTTTCATATGAAGTTTGTCTTCAATATGTTCAAAATGGCCACCATAAGAATAAAGTCTTCTCTTGCTGAGATGCACTTCACCTTGATTTATATTTAATTTTCCAAGCAGGTGTTTTCATCTCTTCAGTCTCACTCTCAAAAACACAACCAGAGGCTCAGACACGCCTCATATTTTTGCAGTTCCTCCATCCTCATCTCTCATCAGACCTCATCCTCTCTTCACCAGAATCTCACTCTCTGACGTCTGCAAGGTAAAAACCAGCAGGGATCCACCAAGCAGAGGATATTGGCTCGAAAGCTGCTATGGCTCTTTTCATGTCCATCATTATTCAAACACTTAATGGCGTTGTGTTGATAAGAGGAGGACAGAGAGGCCACATAGAGCCGGAGGACATACAGTATCTCATCTCAGCAACAGGGCTGAGAAACATGCTGTCAGGATCAATCTGACCTCATTAATCTACAGGTGTCTTGCTGAAGGGAACAGACATGTCAGCTGTTATTGGTTTGAAACAACATGTGTGCAGAGCTGAACAAAGGTCTTGTCTTGCTAAATGGAGAACTTTGGTAGTTGGACTTTGTTACATTTGGACAGAGCCAGGCTAGCAATTCCCCCTGTTTCCAGTCTTTATGCTAAGCTAAGCTAACTGGCAGCTGCCTCCAGCTTCACATTTAAGGATCAGATATGAAAGTTGTTTTGATCTTGTCTCAACAAGAAAAAAAAACTTTTTTTTGAACAGAAGCCACAAAAACACCAAAATATTGATGTCTCCAAATTAATCTATTTAACAGGAAAAATGTGCAATTAATTGAATTGTTTTGATCAAAGGCAATGATTTCGTCGCCTGCAGGAACATGCCACTGTTTACACCCCTGGAGAAATGTTAACTATAATGAGGCGTCACGCGCAGGAGCTCTGTGTGAACCAGGGCTGCTTGTGTTATTGTGCTGCTGTATAAGGAAATCAACTGTCGATGTGTAATTAACACGCTCGCTTCAGGGCTAATGGCTATTGATTCCTCTCCGGCTGCTCAATGAAAGACAGCCTGGTCGTCTCTGACTGAAGAAAAAATATAAATAAAACACACACAGGCTCAGAGTGACAAAGTCATAACGAGTGAAAAATGTCAAATGCCCCTTTGTATAGCGACCATATCAAACAGCATTAAGCCTGCTGGCTCTTGCAGTTGATATTGGCCCTTTGCCTCAAGGGTCTCATTTACTTCGTCCCCTGACATGGACACAGGGGCTCACGAACCTTCTGGCACAAGGCTCCTTTCAAATTTTTCATCTGCGGCATATTCTCAATATCCCTCCTGCCAATTCACCAATAAGATGAGAGGAGTGCAAATTGCCCTCCTGAATGCATTGCTTTGATTAGCATGAATCAAAATGCAGATTTAATCTTGGCTTGTGCTTTTTACTTTTAGATGCAATTTAGATGTTTGAGCTCGGCTGTGTAAATTCATCTGAGATGAAAAGAAATAGCATGACAATAGCTGTATTTTTAATTACTCAGTGTAGATAAGACTCCCTGTTTCATGCATGTCTAAGAGATGATAGAAGGAACAGATTAAAAGCTGCTAAAAGAATAGACAGTGGTTTCTATGAACATGAGCAGATTTTATTATTTTGTGAGAGAATATAAGCACTTGAGTCCAAAACAAATAGCTTTTAAAAGTCATTTTCTTACATGAATCTGCAAAGGCACATACACGCCCCAGTCCCGGCAGTGCTTTGGCAGAATTGTCCCATTTTTCACAACACGTGCTGAAACCTCTGCTCAAAGCGAGCCTGTCTGAAAGAGCGGACAGGCTGCAGCGTGGATTTTCCCACCGAGTGCCTCAGCTGCTTGAGGAGCATCCAGAGAAGAAGCAGCATGAGGGTCAGGAGTCCGAGGAGCATCCCCACATACAAGCTCAGGTTCCAGCCCCAGCCCAGTGCCAGGGGCAGCGAGGTGGATGCCACCAGGAATCTCCTGGGGGCAGGCATGGGTTTAGGCAGCAACCCACCCTCCCCACCTCTTCCAAAAAAAAAAAAAAGCTCTTTTCCCACACTTGGATCGTCTCAGGGGTCACACAGATGCTGTGCTGCAGCAGTAGGAGCCATTGTTTAAACAAGTATCCAACTGGTTTGGCTATGTTATAGAATTCCCATCTGTCCCCATGGTTTAATCCTCCAGTTAGTCACAAGTGTGCTCCGTCAGTGGCAAAGCAAACCTGTTGAGAGTGTGAGCGTGGTCTTTGAGCTGTCCATCCTCCTGAGATGAAACGGTGGAAATCTTTCTGCAGCTGGGCTCTGCTGTGCTTCCCCTCTCCTGTCAGAGTCCTCGCACAAAGCCAGCCTCCCAATTTATGAGCGCGAGGGGGGAGCGAGCGAGAGATGCCTTCAACACCACTGGCTGCCTTTACTTCACTTTCAGAGAAAATCAAATCAGTGAAGAAAATGTCCATGCCTATTTGGACAATTATGTGCAGACAAGAAAAGGGCAACCTTTGCTTACCATGCGTCTCTTCATATTCTCCATCTCCCTATATGATCACAAAGGATCCAGTAAGCAGGTTTTTGCTAAGTTCAACAATTCACAGCATTACTTTATATTAGCTGTGGAAACTAAGCAACTGATCTAAAGGAATCTAAATGTTAAACACTTCAGATTAAAATGTACCCTCTCTCCTTGAATTTATAACAATTCTGATATTCTAATGTCTTGCTCATATCTAAAAAAAAAAAAAAAAAAAAACCATGTATGGTTTCGTGAGGAAAACCAATTACAGTCTAAAGCCTACTTACCTACTATAAACCCTAAGACTATATTACAGTCCAATGCTATAAACACAGTGACCTTTGCTTTCAACAACCTATAGGCTTTAATGTTGAGCCTTGGCTTAGTCTTTAAAGCCTCATATACCAAGTAATTACATGCACATAAGGCAAAGCACTTCTGATCAATAAACAATCAGGCTTTAAAATTAACCAAGCTGAATGGTTAAAACCCTATTTTTGAAGTCAGATGAACTGTACACATTTAAGTTTCCCAGACCACTAAATTTTAAATGAAAATTTAAGCTGCCATGTCTGTGTGTAGAGACCAAAGGTGGTCCTCTGCTGCCCCCATGAGCCCAACGTGACCATAAACATTTAGAAATGAAGTCTTACTTTAAATGAATTTTATTTACAAGCGCTATATTTTACAGTGCAGAAGATGCCTTGAAAAGCTGTTTAACGTCCATGACACCACTGTAATGAGACAGCTGACTCCATGACAGACAAAACACTTTAATCCACAGCCACAAGGCCAAACAGTTAAGACGTGATAACTCACAAGGTGAGCCAACAACAATGGCTGTTTAGATCAACTCAACCCTAAAGTGGAAAAATAGGTTATCTGGGTACATTCTGGGGTCTTGGAGTTTGGGACACTGCAGATCAAAGCAGAATGTATACAGAGTGGTGATAAAAGCTGTACATTTTGTCTGTGATTAAAGGTCAAACCATTAAAACAGCTTGATCAATCAACACAACTGTTGTCTGGTACAAATGTATATATAAAAATACCATTATAAACTCTAAACATCTAGCACAACTCAAAGAGCAGGCCATGATAATTGTGGCACACATCACTTAAAAAAATATTAAAGACTGGTACAACTCTACATGGACAAGGGGAGGGGGAGAGAAGTCAGTTCAGCAGCAGTTTCGATGGTGCATCGATGAGGGAAACTTCATGGTACCTGGAGAGGGAAAAAAAGTGTTAGAACATTTGCCAGACTGCATTAAAAAGTCAGACTATAATGAAAACCATTCTGAAACTGTGCACAAAAACAAAAAATATTTCAGATGCTTACTTTTGGCCCTTGTACTTCTCCCGAACAGACTGCTGGGCATGCTGAGCAGCATTGAGGTAAAGTCTGTGCAGATCCTCAACACATGGCATCAGATCCTCCAGGGAGTAGCCAGTCATCTCCATCAAAGACTTGGGCTGAGGAAACAACTGGAGTCATCTTGCTTGTATGCCACTTTTACCACTTAGACTAATACAACAGTTTAGCAGTTGCTGCAAAAACATCCTTACGTGATAAGTTTGACTTGAGCACACTATTCTACCTCCAACTTACCCATGAACCACCAGCCACTACGTTGTTTGCCACGATGTAGGCTGCAGCAGCTGTCTGTGATGGTAGGTACTTCAAGAAGGGATCTGAATCAACCAGGCTGAGCTCCCCAAGGTACTGAGAAAATAAAGTGTACAAAGATGAGTTGAGACTAATTTGCACTGACCATAGATTGTTTTGGGCCAGCAAGTTTAGGGATTGATCTTTACTATAAAATGCTTTATGTGTCAAAACTGGCAACTAAATTAAAAACACTGCAATATTTGCTGCTAGCTCACCATTGCCAGGCTTTCAGCCTGTTTGTTAACCGACTGGTGGAGGAAGTAGTGGGTGAGAAACTGGTTGATGGTTGGGGCTGCCATATCAAAGGAAAGCACTTTAAGCACCAAATGCTCCATTCTTAACACTTGCTTCTTGGTGTAGGTGTCATCTGTGATGTAAACAAACTCTGCCACCTCTGGAGGGTAGATCTCTTCAAATTTCCTGCATTTGAAGATTTAAAAAAAGAAAGGTCACTTACACAGAAAAGGCCAGCCTTAACACTTTGACTGGACAAAAGTAAAACTGATACGTACGAAGCTAACAGCATGGCAGCGGTTCCAACCAGCTGAAGCTTCCCCCTCAGGACAGACATGGAGGAGAGGAAGCGATCAATGTAGTTTACAGCCAGATAAAGTGTCTCGTTGTGGAGCTTGTACTCTTCTCCAACCTCGACCAGCCAGTCCACCAGGATTGCCCTCATGCTGTTTGTGATGTCAGGTTGCTTCTTCATGTAGCCTGCTTTCGGCCTGGTTTTTACCTGGGGAGCAACATCGGTATGTTACTAAAGAATCTACTTCATAAACTTTAGATACTCTACTGCAATTCTAGAGAGGCCTAAGAGTAATCTGCATCACATATCTGAAAGAATCTGAGCCAGAGATCCTGTTCACAGTAGAAAGTAACCCAGTTTCTCACCTCCATTTCCCTCAGGTATGTGTGGATTTCAGCAGCATATTCTGGGACTTCATTTACATCAACTGGTTTCTCCTCCCCCTCAACTACAGACATGTCCATGGGAGAGTCTAAACAAAGGAAAGTTTAACATTTAGTACAATGAGAACCTAAGTTACTCTATAGATGGAACATTTCTGACCATGACTAGTTTGATTATGAATACATTAGAATGCAGTGGTAAATTTGAGAAATTAAAAAAATGCAGTTTCCCGCCCTGCCTGCTGACCAAAGGTGTGATGAACAGTTAGCATTAACGACTCACCAAAGCTGAGATCCATTGCGGATGGAATATCAATGGTGGCCAGGGGCTGTCGGAGCCGTGCCACAGCATTGATTGTGAGAGGCGAATCTGCAGCAATTGACTTTGCTTTGACAGTTTCAGCCACCTGCTGTGGCTTCTTGGTGCAGGCTCCATCGGGCTCGTCCACATGGATCTGGAAAGCAGGCTGTTTGGTGGAGGGCTTCTCATGGCAGCTTTTGCTAAAGTCTTCATTTTTACAGGACAGGGGCTGCAGTGACTCCTAGAAACAGAAAACAGGACCAGTTCAGATCTGTATGTCACAAAAGACATGCGTTTTCCAGAACACAAATGCTTCTGCAACAGCAATGAGATGGAACAAAGTGGCAACTTGTGTGTAGAACCAAGTGCAACTTATTTTGGATTAAATGCAGGATCAACTGTTGCACAAGAGACAAAAGTTGGAAACTGCTGTGCTAGATTTCTAGAAATCTGCATCTTAAGGATATCAGTGTTTGATACAATACAGCAAACTAACTGACCTTACAAAATAGGAACTTATTAAAAAAGACAATATAACAATACTAGGCAAGTGTGTTTTTTCCTAGTTAAAGCCACTGAATACAAGGTTCAGTATAAAGTGCACCTCTAACTCAATGGGGTTATTAAAATGGCGGACAACCTGGGAAACAGGCGTACTTCTAGCTATGTGTAAATGTGTGAAGTGTAGAAAATGAAAAGCAGGTTAAAATGGGACGCTAATCCTGACATGCAAACAAGGTTAAATGGCAAGATAACTGAAGTTAGTTGCTTCCAAACTATCTTTACAGCGACCATGAGTAGACAGTAGCTCAGTTAGCCCTTTAGCATCGTTACCCAAACTAACCTGTTTTGTGCCGCGCTGGTTCTGGGCTTTGCTCCTCTGGTTGTTCTGCAGAGGCCCCAGGACGGTTCTGCTGGCGGCTTGTTTCGGTGGCTGGTTTTCTTGGTTCTCATTGGCAGTACCTCTGGATTTTAACGAGCCTCTGAGTCTTGACAGCATATTTTCTTGGTTGTGAAACTCGCTAGCCGCGCTTCCTTGTCCTCTGTTAGCTCCTGACATGTTTCCCCTCAAACAAAAAACGCCGTCTGTCCCCGTTTGCTGATCAAGCTCCTACAGCTGCTGCGCGCTCTTGTAAGTAAAATTATATCAAAATTGCTTAAAAAGATCACCTATGGACTTTTACGTCGAGGCCAGCATTAACTGCTAACTTGCTGAGGAAGGTTAAAGAATCGCTCACAATCAAAACTAAACTGTTGAGATGGCAACGACGCTCGAAGTCGTAGCGTTAAAAACAAAACAGACAAAAACAAAAAACGCACAATAACTTCAAGATGGAAAAAAGGTGTTTTAAGGCGCCATACTCAAGTTTTGATTTGCTACCAACCTGCAAACAACGGCGGAGCCTCAGTCCATTTAGGCAGAAACACGCACCGATGTTGCTTTTCTCTCAGTTCAAGTAGCCCGCGAGGATTGAAACTGGCCAATCACAGGCAGCGCAGACAGTGACGTAAGAAGCGGACGGGAGCCGAAAGCGGACAATATGCTCTTGATTACAAATTTAAAACCGGTTTGACATATTGGGACAAACGTTAAACGCAGAAACAGCTGTGGGACAATGTGAACCCATGAAGACAAAACAAACATGTGACTATGTGTAATTTAAAATGCTCCTGTCAAAATAATCTGGTAATTTGGTGGTTATTTGTCTCATGATGATGGCGAAACACCCATTTTTCATTTTAAAAAAAATATTTCCCATCCTTTCTTAAAAACTCAATATTAAGTTCTTTTTACTTTTTTCATGTTGGCAAAAAATAAATAAATAAAAGATTAAAGCACTAATTGTGCCGCATATTATATTTGACCATTACTTTGCATTTCATTGTTGTATTTGGTTCAGGAGGGCCTCATGTTTCATAGGTTGTTAGGTGGTTAAATTTTAACACTGCAACATATTTCATAAACTGATGTTAAATAAATGTAATGGAGTAAATGCACTTAGTTACCTTGCAACTGTACCACCTTATATTTTTATTTCAAGAGAAGGAACTCACAGTCCTATGGTAATTCTGACATATACATTCATACAAACATACACTGTGTGTGCTTTTGACAGACTTATTTTTGGTCACTGAAATTCAAACATCAGCTAAAGCTTATTAAACATCACCCTTCTGCTTTCATCCACCTACACAACGTTCAAAGCTAACAAACACTTCGACCGCACCCACTTAGGAGACAGGAAGAAAGTATCATTTCATGTAATTGGTGCAGCTTGTAATGCATCATCTGTTACATAGCATCTTTGCTGTCTTTCTCTTGTGCAGAGTTCTTTAGTATTTTCTGGCAATCTAGTCGGCAGCCCCAGCAGCTGGCAGGGTGATAACATCTCCACACAACCCGCACTTGAGTGTGCAGGAGACATGGTGTCAGAGTCTGTAACAGCTCTGACTTCTAACCTTGGTCATGTTAGAAATGCAGGCCTCAAGCAACCAGACTGGTGCAGAGTTCCTAGAGGAGGTGTGAGAGTTAGTTTGGCTTCACGTCTCTTTCGCAGCAAGCGTGCAGGATTCAAAGCTTCTTCAGTTCTAACTTTGTTGTGTTAGAACACAGGCTGGAGGAGCCTTCTTGCCGAAAGCTCTTGCTTTTAAAGTTGGCTGGATGCTGGACTGCAGCGTGTTTGGCATGACTCAAGGATTCAGTTGAGCTCTGGGCAGGAAGTGAGCTGTTCTTTGGATGAACGGGCCAGATACGGTTGAAAGCAAGAGCCAACACTAATGAAACTCTGTGTCTTGCATTAACAAACGTTCTGTCTCCAAATGACTGAACAATTTCACAGAAAAATAGTTAGTGTCAACTACAACAAAATGATGCTTTGTAAAATATCATACACTCGTCACTTCTTCACATAAAGATATAGTTCCTGTTGGTTCAGGATTTATTGTCCCTGCATCCGAATCAGCACGCTAACTCAAAACTTCCCATTTTTTAAAAATATGGTTAATGACACTTCATCACATTACAAGTATCTTAACGACAGTATGACAACATTATAAACACTGCGAGTAACTATCATAAACAAAGCTTTTCTATTTACAATACAAAAATAGCACAAACAAAGACATTTAAATAAATACCCTCTGATCTACATATCATCATACCTCATTGAAAAAGTTTAACAGAGAATTTATGTCATAATTATCGAGTATCTCCAGCAATGATGACACCTTGGTTTTCACATTCTGGCCTTTGAACTTGAATTTGTCAATGAAGAGGTCTGTGATCATTCCTGCAGGAGAGAAACAGAAAATTATTAATAAATATAATTGTTGCCAACAAGTTCACCTTCATAATGTCAAGTCATGTGATATAGTAAAAGTTTTTTTTAAGCAACAGTAATCCTGTCTCATAGCGTTAGCAATGAATTGACAAATGCACAAAAATTAGCAAAAGATACAGCAAATTAGCAAAAGCGTCTGTGGGGTGTCGGGGAAATGCAAAGATAATGCTGCACCATAAAGTCTCTCGAGGTGCGCCGGCTGCTTCTTGTACTCCTCAAGCAAATTGGTGGACTCATCCAAGATGTTGCGATACTCTGGGATGAGGAAGTCAGCGTTTCCCTCATGAACCTGAAGCTCCTACCAATCAGAGAAATTAAGGTGGAAGTGAGTAAGTGATGAAAATAAACATTTCCCAAAAGGTCTGTCAACAGACCTGTGAGAATAGGTGAGAACTTGTAAGTTTCAACCAAATGTGGGTTTGTGGACAGACACAGTGAATGTACTGAAAAACCCTTAGGGTGGATTTTTTTTCTGTAAGATGACAATACTTACTTTGAGTGCATCGATAAGCTGAACTTTTCTAGCCAATAGCAACTGGTACTCCAGCTTTGGATGTATCATCTTCAGGGTGTGGCTCACAGAGTCATCATTGATATCTCGAAGATAAACAAACAAACAAAAAAACAGTTTAACAGGATTGGTGGTGGCTATTCCCTGGAAAAAACTGTGAGCAGACACTGAAATAATACTACTCTCACCATATGAAATGTTGAGATTGATTTTCCTCTTGGTAGCTTCTTTAGAGAGAACATCACTCAGTATGGAGATGGTAGAGATGTTGTCTGACCTGAAGTGACCCTCCCCTTTGCTAAAATTCACAGAAAAAGCATGTTTAATTCCAAGTAGATTATAACACAAATGCCCGCTGGAAGTTTTAAACGAACCATGGGAAGAATATAAAACATAAACAAAACATTTCTAGGGGCATCAGACAGGGTATGAAATCATATCACCCCTTGTCAGTTATCTTATAATCTCTACAGAGTTATGTGCAACTGTGTGCTGGTATTTACCAGTAGGTGGCTTCAAGCTGTGTCCCAAGAAAAGTGTTATGGAAATAGAAAGTGATGCTCTCTCCCGCTGGTGTTTTCTCTGGCACCTCGGGCAAACAGAAAACCACCCAGGAGTGGATCTCAGCAAAACTGAACTGTCCCACCAGACTGAGCCTGTTCATGGGCCTGTAAGACAGACAAGTAAGAGACGATTAAAGACATTTTGTAAGGTCAAAATCATGAGTCTGAATCCACGATTGCCCTTTCATTTCACTTCATTCATTCTGAACAAATCTGACATAGGCAGCCATTCACAAGTCTGAAACCAGGCTACCATGACAGTGAGAATGGGAAACCAAAGATTTTATTACTGAATCTAAATCCCAGTTTGATTTATTAGAATCATCCAAGTCTCTTATGAAAAATCCAATCTTCAGATTCAGCTCAAATTCCCGTTTACCTCTCTTGGTCGATGCTGTGTGTCCGCTGGTGGAGGGACAGAGGCTTGATCTGGTACTGGCGGACCTGGCATGTCTTGGGTTGCAGTCTGGGGGTAATGTAAGCCTGCAGGGTCCCATACTGTCCCTCGATGGACCTCACCTGGGACAACATTTATTTTTGGATGAAGTACAGTATTTATCTGCAGTGCATCATCAAATAATTTGAGTGCAGATGACTATATATGAATATGTAAAAGCTATATACTCCTCCAGGAATGTCTCTACTTTGGGTAAAGTGATTGATGTACACAGCTGACTACTGTCTGTGACATCAAAGCGAGATTGATGTGAGTGTTACCTTGAGCTCCAGTCTGGTGGTGTTAGCCTGACATCTGTATGTCGCCAGGAGGAAGTTCCCATTAGGCTGCTGGAAACACAACAAGAAAGTCAGGCCTCTGGGGGCAGCAGCAGCAGGTTTGTGAGTTTATTTCTACAGTATCTTTCTTCCAAGTAGAAAGAGGTTACACAGCTCACCTCCGAATCACATTCACTGAAACTGACAACAGCTGAATTCTTATCCACATCCAGCAGGTCTATGGGGACGTCGCTCTGCATAGAAGATTCATCTTAAAGTTATGTTTTGCATGTTTATGTCTGTAACATGGCATCAAGTGTATGATTTCTATATTATTATAAAGTGTTACTGTCACCTGAGGCTGTAACAACAAGGATGTGTTAATGAACAGACCTGGAGCAGCAGATTGTCGATGGCAGTCTGCACCTCAAGAGTGAGGCTGTAGCTGGCATCATCCTGGCAGAGGGTGAACTTGTCATTGATGCTGAAGACGGGCACAGCAGAGACAGCTGTGCTCGACTGGGAGGTCTGCTGGTACTGCTCGCGGCCCTGCAGGACTTTGAACTGCAGCTGCTCCAGCTCTGCCCTGGAATGGAAGAATACGACTGACTGTAGAACAGGTCTGATATGAATTCATACATGAACCATTGAATAGTAGGTCAAATACATTAAAAGCACAGGAACATATAGTATAATGAGGAAGCTGATACCTGAGTGCTTCTACTTTGGACTGGGTTTCCTTACTCATCCTGACTTCATCTCCAGGACCAGCTTCAGCCTTCTGGGGCTCAGTGGTCAAACCAGTCACCCATCCTGAAAGAGGCAATAATGCAGACTCAGTGTCAGATCTCCTTGTGCTATTTCACTTTTTAACATTAACTGTTGGGTTTTAAGGAACCCAAGACACACATCAGACAAAGAAGTTCAAGAAATGACTTTATCTCAGCAGACGCACTGTTTAGAATTTCTGTATCTAACCTGTGTAGGTGGCAGTCAGGACCTCATCATAAGACTCCTTCCCCACGCAGCCACCCTGGATGGAAGTCACGCTCTCTGACAACACCTGGAGTCACAATGTTCAATCCAGTCACATGGCATATGGGAAAATGTGAAGTGCAGGGTCAGATGAAGGATGTGCACCCAATGAAACAATAATATAACCGATGAGTGTAATGTAATGTGCAGTGTTTCAACAGCAGTTCAGGTATTTAGCAGGCCAACTTCTTTCGGAAAGAAGCTGTTGCTGTGACTGCCTGTGGAGGTTTTAATGGATCTCAGTCTTCTGCCTGAGGGCAGAGGTTCAAAGAGTCCGTGTCTAGGGTGGGATGTGTCGGAGACGATTTTGCCTGCATGCTGCTTCGCTCTGGTGGACTGCAGCTGATCAATGAGTGGGAGTTTGCAGTCAATAATCTTTTCGGCTGAGAAAATGATGCTGCAGCCTCTGAATGTCCTGTTTGTTTGGGGCACTGCACCAGACAGTGATGAATGACATGAGACTCGATGGACTCAATGATAAGAGTGTAGAACTGGATCAACACTGCCTGTGGCACGCTGAGCTTCTTCAGCTGCCTCAGTACCATTTAATATCCTTAGACATGGTGGTGCCAAGGAACTCAAATGACTCCATGGCTGACTCCACATAATTTGGGGAGCTCATGGCTGAGGTTTGCCTTGTTAAAGTGCCCTAAAAGAATCACCATAAAAGTCCTCAACAGATTTACAGGCTTGGCTATTATAGGATTAAGCTGAACAGTATGAATGCAGCATAATATGGCTGCATGATAGTGACACAAAAAGAAAAAAAATGTCATATTTGAATTTGTGGCTCATTTAAATATATTAAGTAATCTGAGTGGACACAGTAAATTCATGTTGTGCTACACATTAACTCACATGCTCAAAGCGTAGTGTGGGCTCACTGGTGCTGTCGAAACCATAGACCTCAACCGTCCCATCGTCCCTGCCCACCAGGACGTCATTCACTCCATCTCCAATAATGTCATAAGTGTCAATGCAAAGAATTCCTGATGAAAGACAGGAAAGTGTAAGACATTGGAGCCTCTTTGAAACAAAACAGTTTTTCAACACCATGGAAATATCTAACCCTGAAAAAAAACTGTGACAAAAAACAGATGGTCAGTGCTACAGTTTCCTAACCTCCTGCTGATTAATTTTCACATGCTGTGGAAATTGGTTGGTGTTAATCTAACACATGAGTGATTGGTATTTAGTTGGTTAAAGCGTTTTAAAACCTGGTATGGTCATGTGAACAACACACCTCCTTTCTTTTTGTCATTGCTGATCTCCCATTTGGTCGCAGCTGAATCCTCACCGATCTGGACCAATCCTATTTTGCCATCTGTAGTTCCATAGATGATTTCCTCTCCTGTAGAGAAAACATTGATGTTATGTTAGATGTGTTCGGTATAAAGCAAGTCTTATGTTTTGTTGTTCAGTTACTCAGCATGCAGAGAGATTAACTTGCCTCCATCTTTGTTGTACAGTTCCAAGACAGATGGAGGGCCAGGGACTTCAATGTCATAGGCAAGCTCAGATCCCTACAGAAGAAAACAACAACGTAGAATAATAAATCTCATTTAACTGTTTGAGGTAGAACAACTTAATGTATAAAAATCACAGCAGTACATGTATTCTTGGTTTACCTGCAGGACTCTGAGAACCCGATCTTGGCACGCCAGGACCGGGACGAGGCGAGTCAGGTTTTCTGAGGACAAACACGTGATATCATTGATTTTGTCTCCAGAGAGGTAATAGTCTTGGTCCTTGCAGTCACAGTAGTGGTTGTAGATGTAACTAGCACAAACAAAAAGGTCAGCGCCTGAGACGTGCCTGGAAAAGAGACAAACAACACTCAGTGCATTGAAAATCACATAGTTCTGTATGAATCAGTCAAGCAGTGCAAGTCAATGTAAAAGAAGAGACATGGTTCCTACATGGCATTAATGCTCTCAGTGAGGTTGGCTTCAAAGGTGAGGAACTGTTTGCCTTTCTTGGTGAATCCTCGCACCTGGGAACCAGAACAAACAAAGATCTTCTCCTGTGGAGTTCCCACAGCTCCTCCGAGGTCCATTCGGGCTATTTTCTGCCCTGGCAGCGTCTTAAACACAGGCTGGAACAGAAAGTCAAATTTGAATTTCAACACATTAAGATCCAACTGGCTGTATTGAGTAAAGGAAAATCTTATCCAGGACTCATACCACTGCTTCTCCTTTCTTCATCCCAAAACATGTCAGGATACCATCATGATCAGCAATAGCAACCTGAAACAAAGGAAAGCAACCAAGACCCATGATGCTGTAGCATGAAACAATTTAATTAAAAGATGTTAAAATACATTTGCTCAAAACTCTAATGTTAGTGGTTTGGCACATTGTTCCGACAGACAATACCTTTTGAGTTGCCTTTTTCCCTAAAGCTGGAAGCAGCCTCATAGTTTTCTGGGATGTCACACCAACCTGTGAGGAGCAAAGCAAAGCAATTTATTATAACTTCAACTATAAATTGACAGAAAAAGAAGTTAGTTAAGGGAAACAACCTTGTTTAGTAAGTGTTCAAAATCCCATGTCAGAATAAAAGAGCAACACAAACTGAATAAAACACTGACTGTACTTGTCGTTACCTGAATGTAATCAACTCGATTTAGGTGGATCTCCATCTTCTTTCTCCACTGGAAATCTTACTTCAGGAGTCAATAAAAAGAGTATGTTGTAAATCTTCCAGCTCATAAAACTGCAGGGATCACTAGCTACAGTCCACTTCAGCCATATGTCCTTCACAACTTGTGAGTGAAATCCGAATAAGAAGACAATAATAATGTTTAAAAGAGACTGGGATTAACTATCTAAGGCAAGAAGATTAGCTGGACGTGCTAACGTTAGCTAGCAGGCTAATTGGCTAACACGATTTGTTCGCACGCCAACTGTCAACTTTGATGAAACTATATCATCTGTAACAAAACATACTGAGCGACGTTACAGCGTCTGGAACAAGCCACTGTCTAAATATGTTCAAATATGGATCTGAAATCCTCATTTAACGCGAATATTTGACACGAACGTCCGTATGTAGCCTAAGATAAACGCGTCGTCACTGGCAACGCAGCAGCCGCAACAAACCGTGACACCATTGGGTGAGAGTTAGTGTTACAAATTGAAGCTGTGTTCTGATTGGTTGACTCGTAAAAGTATACTAAAAAGTGTTTCTACTGCTTTGTCCTCCCCGTTTAGACATATTAGGGTGCAGAATGTTGGAAACACCTCTGAATATAACAGTCCACTACAACACCACCACAATGACCCAAGAGCTAAAACTTATATTTAAACTAACACCTTCATGACAGTGATAAAGCAATCTGAACATTATGAACATCATAAAAGTACTTTATGGCAGAGCAGGTGTATTTGATTGCCTTAGATTGTACAGGTGTTATGTCCCTATACGCATGAATACCATATTATAACATCCTTGAAAAAAAAAACTTTCACTGTCTAAATAACGAAGACAATTAGAAGGAATTGGATGCTATTAATTGTAGTAAATTGATCTGGAGTTAAACCATTTAGAAGTTTAGAGAGAAACCTCTGCACACACATTGTATTTCATATCTACTGATAGCAGATACTGTGGTTCATTAGTGCAAAGCTTGTTTATTATGAAGCAAAGGTCAACTATGACAGAGGAAATTATAAGCACAAGCAATACTGTTCTTTAATATTTTATTGGTTTAATTAAGAGGTCATTTTATTCTCATAAAAATGTGGTTTGTCTGTAGGCAAATAAACATGAAACATGGCTGAAAAAAATCAGAACATGCAAGGAAACTACAAAGCAACAAATGGATGAAGCAAATTCAAAACAGCTTTCAAACTGAGAGACAGGATCAGAATGCATTCAGAAGCATGACATGCACTGTGCAACTCATTTCAAATATGAATCCTACAGCAAAATGTCCAGTACCTTAAAATATTTTTTAAAATACAGCAGATATCTTGTTTCTCAATTCAACACCCATTTTGACATCAGACCTACATAGATTGGCGTTGATAAGATACATTTAAAGTTAGGCTTTTAGACAAATCAGAACATCAGATGCACATAAAAAATGAAATTGGAGTCAGTAGAAACTGCCAACAAACTCCATCCTCCATCCATCCAAGCACAATATGATTATTAAAAAAGAACATTTTTAATTATGTATAAGCACATTTTCATTTAAGTTATTAATCTCAGAATGTTAATGTTTCATCATAGAATAAGAAATCTTCATGAATAAATAAGGACATAAGAGGAAAAAAGAATAACAGCCGATACATACAGAACACAGCTGATGTCTACTGTGCTCGGATCAGTGAACGTAACAAAGTGAGGGATGTCCACTGCTTCAGTGAGGTCACATTAAGTAGATGGGAAAGGAAATATCACCATGAGACTTCAGTGCATTACTGGCTGGTCTTCCACTGTACTTAAATATACAGAAGAAGTTGGAGCACAGACTGTAAAGCTGACATTCAAAAAACAGTCCTTCTGTTGATGGCAATGTCTGTCCCCATCAAAGTTTAAGTCACATCATTAATGGTGGAAAAAACAAAACATAAAAAACCAAAAAACTTTATTTAGTGTGATCACACGCCTGTGGGGGCGAGACGGCTGATGAAGGCGATACTGCTGAGGCACATCCTCCTGAAGAAGACGGGGCAGGCAGGTTTCATGATGAAGTGCTCCAGAAGAATTCGCAGCTCTGTGAACAAGGTGCTGTGGTGGAAACACATTTGTTTAATACTCAACTCTGACAGCACAATAAAGTCTTTCAATTTTTATTATATTGAATGAGAGTATGTCAGAATATTTCTGCACTCATACATGACATACATATAGCAGAACCTGACCAATATTGGATTTGACAGCTGAAAAATAAACAGTGCACTCTCATGGATAAACAGTGTAATTGCATCACAGTTTCTAAATTACCTCAAAAAAATCTCTTCATTGCACTTCTGCACTGATATTTCTTGTAAATTTTTGGCCAATACTGCTGTTCTGTATTACAGAGGAGCTACTGTTGACTGATAAAATCAGTCCAGCTGAATTACTGGTTCCAGTGGATGCAAGACACAGACATTTCCATGCCTCCGAACATGCCATATTCTTTGGTATTTTTGTTTAATAGTAGTTAACATTAATAATCAAATGATCATCTTCAGTAAAGCAGTTACAAAAGACTTTCCATAAAGAACTATATAGGAAATCCAGGATTTCTTCACATACAATTCTGCTATGATAACTGCCTTGTTGCAAATGATCAATTATATAAATACCTGTGCTTTGTGACAATCGTGTTATTTAACATCTTACCGGCAGTATGGGTTTCTTCTGGATGTGTAGCGGAGAGTGAGGAATCGGTAGTAAATGAAAGGCAACAGCAAACTCCCCTGGCCACTGTAAAAAAGACATGATATGAATAAGTGAAAACGAATTAACTGCTCTGAAAATTTGCATACAATACCTGTTGAAGCTGTGTGAGACACCTGGCGAAGCTGACAGTGATGTATTTACATAATGTTGTAGCTGGGGTTTACAGGATTGCATTTTGTGTAGTTCCAGACAAAAATGCAAACAGCAAATTCAGTGTGAGCTTCAAAGTGTTCATAGTGCTCAGAATTTTGACTGATGGCTGCATAAGCAGAAAGCTGTTTAAGTGTACAATCAGTAATTCCACCACAGTATCATTGATCCAGGTAAAAATATTGATAGATAATGTAAAGACATTCCTATGCATAAATAAAACAGTACAGTAACGATCTGCAATGTCTCTTAACAAAAAAAACACTTCTGAGAGTTATGTGCTTACCTGAAAAGCATGAAAACAGTGGCTGGCATCAAAAAGATCTCATTACAAGCGATGAACTTAAGGATGTTCTGCTGATTGGATGTAAGTTTGTCCAGGAGGTTTCTGATGAACAGCAGGCTGCTGGGGCCCATAGACTGCAAACAAAGTATTTAAAAATCTGAATTTGAATACAAAGCTGTAGTAAGTGAAAGTTTTCAGAAAGGTACAGAGCTTACATGAAATATTGATACAAAGAAGTAAATGTGAAGTTAATCACATTATCAATCATCAGCTTTATTAGATTTAAAAGGTTGAATTTGGGTCTCTGAGCAATGGTGGGTTGATTGAGTAGATAATTAAAACACCATTTGGCTGGTGGCATTTTCCACCTGGGGGCTAAACAATGTTCAGCAAAAGACTTTCTGTCATACATTTTTAACTAACAGCATTAAAAGTCACAGCAGGTGACTGTTTCCTTATACTCACATCAAGGACTTTCTTTGTGTATGTAGTTGCATGAAGCAAGGAGAAGAGGAAGACCGGGAAGATGCTCACTGGACACAAATATTAAGGATCAACATAAAAACGCAGATAATACATTTTCTACAGTAACATACTGTAGTTATTAGGGGTTCATTATTGTAAGTAATGAGACATAATTCTTTAGTTTAATGATCACAATCATTAGATTCGGTAATGCTGAAACATTTGCGAAATGTTGAATCTGTTGAAAGCCCCCAGTGCAACACATCATGTACTTCAGAACAACTGTCACTGTCAACAGTCATGCAGTCCAAGCGGGCAGTACACATGAACTATGTCACAATTTTAACAGGATATACAGCCTATCCATTTGTCTTTTCCCTGCATTCAAAGGTGAAAGGATACTTGTGATGGGGTAGGAGTTGACCAGGATGAGAGAGTACAGCAGATAATGGCAGCTATCTTCCTGAAGAGCCTGCGCCAGGAAAGCTCTGCTCAACTGAAAGCGTGGAAGCCTTTGATGCAGGCGAAGGGCACTGGTGAGGGCGTTCGCTAACAAGGCTCGCTGATAGAAGTTAGCCGCTGCATAGGGTCTGAAATATACAAGCAGTCACAAACATTTGGTTCAGGTTGGTGGAGAACAGGGTGACAGCAGTGTGTTGTTGTCAATTTTCTAACTACCAAAATTTGTAAAACGCTGAGGGAACTCACCCTAAAATTGGTAAAATAAACATTACGGAGCAGTAGACGGTGAAAAGTCGTGAAAGCCACATTGCAGTTTCCAGCTTGTTGCTCATTAAAAATTGCTGTGGAAGAAAGAAAAAGATATTTAGGAGTTTAAGACACAAAAGTTGTTGAACCTGCTCCACAACTTATATCATGAGGTACAATGTTAAATGGGCCAATTATAAAAAAAAAGTTTCATATTAATGGTCTGTTCATCAACCAATTTTTGAAAAAGAAAAAGAAAGAAAAAAACAACCCAAAACAAAACAAAAAACCCAACAACAAAACAAACAAACTTCAGGAACATTAATAGCTGTGCTACAATAATGCTAACTGAAAAACATTCAATTAACTCTGAAAACTGTCCACTATGTTTGGATAGCTCTCTGTTGTCACCAGAGATCTCTTTCCAGAGCCACAGAGGACATTACACAAATGTTTTTGGAGGCTGAGTAGTACTCATCATGGCGAGAATTTTTGTGTGTAGAATCAGGAGAGTGCACTTTACATGATGAGAATTAGGTTGAAGATGTAATTGTATGGGTCATACAGCCAACTTACCACAGGCCCTAGCTGGGGAGGAGGACTTTGCTGGTTTGTGTCAGCCATCTTTGGGAGTGTAGGTTGCTCTGTTGGGCAAAAAAAGTCAAACCATAAAGCAATATGGACTGGCCATACCAACTGGACTCACTGTTAACAACTCATTATTTGTCATTACATAACAAACCTGCAACTAATGGTTGTTTTCGTTAATGACGAATCAGGCAATTATTTTTAGTCCCAAGTCCAAAGCAACAAATTCAAAGTTATTGTTAAGTTATTGTTATTAAGCACCAACTAGTCCCATTTATTGGGAAGATGTAATGATTGGCTTTTACACTCTGAAAACAAACAATTACTCGATCTTTAAAAGAGCCGCCAGTTAATTTTCATTCATTCAGCAATAGATTCTACTAATCATTTTCACTGTAACCTTCAAGCAGTCTCTTTTATCACCAGTGTCGCTTTAGTAACGTATTAACTGAAGCTGGGGATTAGTCACAATTCTGATTCTATATTAATTTAGCTCAACAAACCAGGATGATACGGCGGCTTTCAAGAGCCGAGCTGTCAATCTGAATGAGACTAATCTTCATAGAAAACTCGACATAGGAACAAACGAACGTGTATCACTGGCATTAGCCGAGCTGGAAGCTAAAGCTACATTAGCAACATAGCCGTCGCTAGTTTGGTTATTTAACAAATGAATGAAACAACTCTTTGATGATGGGAAACGATTCAAAGGGAAACAGTAATGCTTTGCTAATGATTAAAGTGGATCAGACCAGAACAGCGATGTAAAGAATCAGGAAAGACTTGTGTCGGTGCTACATCGATGCTAACATGCTAGCAGCAGGTGGGTCTAGAATATTCTGTTACTATCGTTACTAGCATGTGAGCTAAAGCCTCCGCTAACGCTAGCTACCTTGTCTTCCGCTAGCTCGTTCATTTATGATTCCCCGGTTACTCTGGCTAACCTTCCGGCTGTTTAAAGGAGCTCGTACAGAACGAATAATCCTGCTTAATAATATTCATACCGCAATAATAAAGCAAAAGGCTTACCAGTGTTACAGAGTCGATCTATTAGGTTGCGTGCAAATTTAAAAGTGACAGACTGCTGGTCACACTGAGGTAAATGATCAGCTGACCCATCTCGCGGTATTTGAGAATGAGAGTTCCTGAATCACCAATCGCGCGAAACACTTCCCTCTAGTGGTGAAAACATGAAATAAATCAAGGCCTGCTCATTGTTTTTCTGCTGTCTGTTTCAACCCTGACATCATGCGCAAATAAAATCCACCGTGCACAACGCATTAGAGTTTAATACACAAACTGTTCCATAACATGTAAAACAATAGGAACGACTGAAATGACACAAATGATAATACATAACCTGACTCTCTCAATTCAAAGGGAAATGTTCAGGGATTTCAAAATAGGGGGAACAGTGTTCTTATATTCTTAGATGCTTGAAGACACAGCAACTCAAACACCAAAAGACACACAGACATTGTGGCATTATCCCCCTTTTTGATTAAAAAAAACCCATCTTGCATGTATGACAGAGAGATAAAAAAAAATGACAAAAAATGATGGAAATGGGTGGAAGGATCTGGCTCATTCTGGCCCTTTTATGCAACAGAAAACTACATGCATGATTTTTGCAGATTTCACACAATAATCACATTACAAGACAAGACTCCACTAACTTTCTCTAACATGTACTGAGGCAGTGGTATTGTGGAAATATTAGTTGCTGATTTTATTTTTAGCATCTCATTCGAAGGAAAAATCTGCAGTGCGCCTGCGCCAAAGTCAACGCCCACATCTTGAGATTAGGAGCCTGAAACCAACTATTTTTCTACATTTAGCAACAGTTCACGTTCTACATCCCTCGAATAAAGATTACTCATATTTCTGGTATTTTAGTTAGAGATCAAAACATTCTTTTTTATTGATATTCATCTATTTTTATAAAATCACCCCCGGTCGAATTTAAACGCTATTTGAAATTCTACCACAAGAGGGCGCGCTCGGCCAGACTATCATGGTCCTGCATGTTGGCCTATCAGTGCTGGATAATTATTTTAGCTTTAAGTGCACCTTATTTGGTCCCAACATGTTTTAAAATCTTACATCTGACTGCTTGTGCGGCGCATATATCCGCAGATTATTGGCACCAGTGTCGCAGGATGATGTGTTTGCTGCAGATGCCATTTGAAAATATAGGCAGTGTAAGCACTGTAGAATCTAATTATTTCTTTGCAAAACCTAATTAGGCATTAAAAAAGGTTAACGCCAGCGCCTGAAACGTTTTTGTTTAATAATCCCATTACTGACGGCTCATCATGTATAAAATGGTGCAGGAGGACACTAAGTTTCCACTTGTTAAAGGGAATCTCTGAGAAATAGTCGCAGGTTTTTTGACACTATCTGCGTTTTGGAAATTAGGGCTTGTAATTAAACTGCGGGGACTGAGCACAGCACACAGAGTAAGTAAGGCTGCAGAGACCTGGCTTGCATGCATTTTATACGTTTAATCCATGATTCTGCCTGCAAAAAAACATTGTCTCTATTTTCTGTTTTCTTCTTTGCAATGCTGTCTGATTTGTTGGGCTTGACTGAACCGAGCAGAGGAACAGTAGAGAACAGTGCGAATAGAGCTTGATGGTTTTTAAGGCGTCAGCTCCTCTCGGACCATTAACAGTCACCAGAGAGCTGAAGGTGAGAATTTAAATGAGACAAGATTTTCTGCCCGACTTTTAATTTGACGAGGCTTCTGAGGAAGAACTGAGCTCCTTTACAGAAAGAAATATACCTGCACTAATAAGTTATATAGGACAGAAACAGTCGTACGATTATTATTGTTATTATTATTATTATTACTATTATTATTATTATTATAGGATTGTTAGTCTGATGCAAAAATAATCAACCGTGTTGTCAATGAAAACAGGAGTCAAAAACTATTAATGAAGGAATTTTAAATCAACATTAACGACTTTTCTGTCAGTAAAATGATTTTATTTTCTGAAATTGAGCCGTTAAAATTCATAAAATTATTTTCACTTTAAACATTTAGGGATGATAATCATTTATAAAACGATAAAATATATGTTGATTATTTTATTAAAATGAATGAATGAACCTCTTGAGAAATAAAACACATCGTTTTCTGGAATCTCGTGCAATTTCGACATTTTCTTCTGTAAAAATCCTGCATCGGTTAAATTCTCCAACAGAGACACATTACTGCATCTTAAATAAGAACAATAATATCAATTAAGAAATAACGACTATTTATAATAATATAAGAAAATAAAAATGCTGTCAGATGCAGATGTTGCATGAAAAATATGAGCTGCTGCAGTTTGTTGAAAAATCAGTCGAACTTTTTATCATCATTATTATTATTATTACATTTGATCACTATCAATAGCGCTACGTTATTCCTGCACTTTATTGAAGTTTTCCTTTAGAGCCTCGTGCGTTCGGAGCAGACAGCAGCAGAGGACAGGCAGTGAGTGACAGGCCGAGGTGGAAGCTTTCTCACACAGATCAACAGTCGTGCAGTGAAAGGACAGCTCTTGTAGTCGCTCCATCTCCGTCTCTGGATCCTTCAGGGCAAAACAAACAGGGTGTGGTGGGGCAGGGAAATCGGGACAAGCGAGGAAGACGACGGGAAGAAAGAGCCGGTTTGATAGGGAGGAAAAGAAGGACACGGTGAATTTCCCTCAGACTGGTTAAAGAAACAATAAAGCGACTTATCAACAGACTTCTCTGGCTTTTATGTCTTTGTGGGCTGATGTGAGGAGGCGGTTCACACAGCTTCATCATGATGCAGGGTCATTTAGACAGAATGTTAAAGGCCTTTAAACACACTCTTCAGTTATATTCGTAATGATTTTAATGATGGGATTAAAAATAAACAGAAAATAATCATTTAAAATGTGTGCCGCTTTTCTGTCAGTGAACAAAAACAGAATGAAATAATTTTTAAAAATGCGTGAATTCATTTATTTGATGCTCAAAGGAAATATTTGAAAAACAGTTTAAAGTCTCTAAAATCTCCTCTTGAGAATATATTTTCTACAGGGTGGAGGTCAAAGCTCTGATTCTGCATCTTATTGCAGCAACTGTTTTTCAAATTAAAATATGTTTGTTGATATCTGCAGCCATTTTTTGCAGCAAAAGGAAAATAGCATGTTGCTTCTGAGAAAAAGTTGTTTTCAAGCTTAACAAAAATGCTCCATTGTTTTTATCAGTTCATGTAACATTTTCTTGCTCCTCTCCATTCAGGCCTGATTGCTGCTGTCATATATACTGTATGACCAAATAACAAATCTCAGCATGTAGAATCTGAGTGTTTGTCCATTTTGTGGGAGACTGACACCAGGAAATCTTAAACCTGAGCAAAACATAAGACTTGTTTTTGCAGAGATCGTCTGTGTTTTCTTACAGGAGTGGTCTCAGTTTTTGCACCTCTAACATGGCTCTTATATGAAAATACTGTGTTAGGCTTTATTCTTGGCCTCTCAGCTAAGTTTTTATAGAAAACACTCTGGCTTAAAAAGCTGTGGTCTAGTGCATCAAACCTTTTTAATATAAATATCTGAGCATCTTTCTTTTGCTCCACACTTGTCTCTGCATGCGTGCAAAGATAAAACCTTCACTGAAAATCTCAGTTCTGATTTATATTATTATCAGTGAAGTGATTCAAGGAAAAAATAAATTCTGCTTATTTTGGAACACAAAGAGTTAAATCTTATTACTATTAACATCCATTAACAGGACAAAAGTTCCCAAACATGATGTATTATTATGTTATTTTAAATGCATGGGCAAGAAAGAGCAGTGGATTTTTTAATTTGTTATTTTCAAAATAAAAGTACCAAATAATCAAAAGCAAACCACATCACTTGATTATTTGTGTGTATAAAGTATTTTTATTTAGCCTCTACTGATAAAAGCAGCACGTTGTTTTCTGCTCTGGAGGGACTCCGATGCCCACAGCGAGCCTGGAGCCAAACACTATTGACATAGAAAGCAAAGGGGATCCACCAGAAAGCTGACTTTTCCCTTTTTGGGAGTAAAGCTATGTTTGTTTCTGGCTTGAATGGGGGCCTATAATGGCTCTGATGGCATCAGGATTGTCACCACAAATGGTCTGGGCGTTTTGCAGGGCTGTTTGACAGAGCCTATTATGTCATTGGTCACGTCCCTCCACTCCTTGCTCGCTTGGGCCTGAATGGGAGTGAATTAATCAAATGGTTTGAGAGAGATCAGCCAACTTAATGCACTTTGTGTCAGTGTGTGATCCGAGACCCCCGGCCTGCTTCTACCTGTACTGCTGAGCTGCGACCGCACTGAAAACAAGAGCGTGCTTTGATGTGGCACTAAAAACTGTGCTGATAATGACCTTTTATTCAATTAATTTTCATGAATATCTCCTAAATTATTACTTCAACATTCCTACAATTGTATAGATAGTGAGTTTACAGTGAATTTACTGTGTGTTAAAAGATAATTTACCTCCAATGGAATCACCAGAGACAAATATTTTTGCTCTTACACATATAGTATTCTTATAAATACATTCTTATTTTACTTTATTCTACTCTTTCATAAGGCACCTTTGTAATGTTATATTGTGATTTGAAGGACATCAAACAACAAAGGACCAGTTTTTTTTCTTCTGATGCTTCTAAATTGCAAACTAAAATTCAGTTTTTAAAATTTTAACCTTCCAATAATTTAGTTTATTCAAGACAAGGATTTCTATTTTCAAACCAGTAAGATCCCATTAGATGAAATTAATATTTGTATTCTGTGGGGGATTTTTGAGTGTATTGTTTTTAAATGGCTTCTGTGTGTGACACCTATAATTGGATGTCAGTCATAATTTGATGTTTGGGTAGAAATTCACCCTGGAGGACTCCCACCTGCAACAACACACACAAAAACATCCAAAAAGAGATCTTATGTTTTTAATAAAATAAATATTGATATGTATGTTTTTAGAAAGCAAAAGCACAGTCACCATCATATTTGTTTTGCAGGAGAGAAAAAGGTCCAAAGTGGAGCTCTGTAACGTTATTGCTTTATCAAACACAATCAAAGTGTGAATTAATCAAAGCACTGTGCGTTAGAGAGCGCGTGCATGAGCATTGTTTGTCCATAATGGATGGCTTTAAAATTTGACGTTATTATTTCCCGTCATTTCTGGAAACAAATTGAACATTTATTGCATATATATTAAAAATTATACAGTCGTCGAGAGAGGCTGATGTCTCTTTTATTGAGGCGCACCGAGAGGTGAGGTCTCCCTGGATCAATTTCCCTGCCTTGTTACTCCCGCAAGAGGATGTTTGGAAAATGCCTGCACCACTAAATTGATTCAGAAACGAATTCATAACTTGGGGGGTTTAAGCAATTTCGTGGCGCCCAGTTTTTATCCCCTATCTTTTTCTTTTGTTTCATGTTTTGATTGCTTTAAGCAGCCAAACAAAGTGCCATTCTGCTGCTCGCTGAGGCCAGCTTCTTCTCACTCTTCTTTAGTCCACGTTGGCCTCTTTTTCATTTTTTGCAAAAAAGAAAAAAAAATGCATTTAATACACTGGGTTTTGGGTGGCTTCACAAACATAGCCATTAAGCAGTCACAATGCTTTTATTGTGCACTTGATCTGAAAATAGAGGCTGGTCTGCCTGCAGGATCCAGACGAACCTATGGAAGAGGCCTTGTCTTTGTCTGCCTGTGCGGAGATGAATGGCCCGTGTCAACCACATGATTAGTTTGCACTATTAAATTGTCAAAAAGGAAGGATTTTTTTTCCCCCTAATAGTGCCTTTTGGTGAAGAATTATGGAATTCAGACTTGTTGACTGCTGGGGAACTTGCAGGGCTTCGCAGGGGCGAGGGCGAAGGTCAGCCAGAGTTCTCAGCCCTGCGTCCAGTCGGAGCGGCTGCGGAGACAAATGTAGGTCTATTTCCTACAAGATGGGAAGATTAATCTGTGCATTGTGCCACATGAAGGATTTCCATGCAGTGACAGCGGGATTCAACAAGCTGAAGTGGGTTCAGACGTCGGTGCAGCCGTGCGTAAAATTGCAACAGTGCAACATTGGAAACTCAGACCAACCAAATGAGCAGAGTGCTAAATAATCATCAGCCTATTTTTTTGTCTGCTATAAATCAAATTTAACTCATGAGACTTACAAATTTTGTGCTGCATTGGTCTGATCTCGCCCCACACATGAGCCGTCTCTCTGCGTGTCACGACTGCCACACAGGCTCCATCCAGGAAACCCCCTTCCTTTCTGCTCCACCTCTATTCTAGTGCCAACGTTTTGTGTTAAATGTTAACTTGGCTCGATCCATTTAATCTCCGACAACAAATCTGTGTTGACTCTAACACTCGCCTCCTTTGTGCCCATTATGCTGCTGCCCTCACTTGGAGATTTATGTATTTTTGATATTAAATTCCTTCTGTCATCAAGACTGCTCTCTTGTTGACTTTTCTTGACCCGTCGACCTCGTTCCCCAAACTTTCCCATATTTAACGCTGGACCCCCCCTCGAGCCGCTTCTGCTCCACCACAGCTCAATGCTCTGTGGCTCCTTTTGTTGGCATGTGCTGTTTGCACTGTTCTTGAACTTCAGTGTGCTGCCCTGTCCCCATCCTGTACTTTGAACCCTGGGGAACAATATCGCCCTTTAAAGAACGCCTTATTGTTCAAAAACTCCGTGGCTCCGATCCACTGTGTGACCTGTATCTCTGTTCGAGTAAGAGTTGAATCGGAGGCAACTGGACTTGGATTCTTGATTCACTTCTAACCCAAGAAGCTTCTTCAGTTAAGTTCAGTTTCAAGAATCCACAACCAAGTCCAGTTGCCTGATTGAGCTCTTACTTGAACACCATGATCTGGATGACTGAAAACCTGTATCTCCAGTTTTTTACGCACCAGTCTGAACATCATGTTTTGGTCAACATGGTGAAATATTAGCTGGTCATCAATGTCATCTGAGCTGTGGCCTTTCAAATCAACACAAGCACACGATCGTCACTTGATTCCTTCGCTCACAGTCTGCACACTGCATTCATCCAGTGTTGATGCACGATGACGCACGACCATATCTGTGCCATATATGAGGTCCATGTCCTCTATACAAGCCTCCCTCTGCTGCCCAGCTTGCTAATTAGTTAAACAAACGCTCATACTAATGATCCCACTGGCCTGGTGAGCTCTGGGGTTTTTGTTCGCTGACTCTGCCCCGGCTTCTCCTGCTGGAAACTTGGCCCCGCTGACCCGAGCTATCAGGGCGCTGTGGAGACGGCTGGACCGCCCTGTCCGGAGTCCAACCCCCCAGGGGCCAGAGGGCAGCGTCCGAGGCCCGGGAATGCCACCACCAGCTGCTAGCAGTGACACCATGTACAAAGGGGGCTTGGTGAGGGATCCCTCTATGGGCTGTCAGTGTTGTGACAGTGCTGCTCTGACAGTTATTTACTCTCTCATAGGACCAAAAACTGCCAGTTTAAGCAGGAAGAGTTTAGTTTGCCAACGCCGCTGAGTTGATGTTACTGTAAATCAAACGTGGGTTTATACACAAATTTTCATTATTAGGTATGAAATTGTTTATGAACCATTAATAAGAACTAATTTTGCGTTGGTAGGTTTTGAAAACTGCTGACTAGACTGACTTATTTATAGAAAAAGGCTGCATCATCTGGCCCAAAATCCAGTAAGCTTCATATCAACACTTACAGCAGAGTTGATTATTAAAACCCTTTATTAACAACGTATCTATATGATTTACATTCATGACAATAGATAGGAAACTTACAAACATTAATGATGAATTATTAACATTTATCCACTCATTACTACCAAATAAAAAGCACAAACACAACCTGGCAACCCCAATTTGTTCCTGTTATTTATGGCTTAAATGATTTATTAACCACTAAGTGCAATAATGCTCAAGTTACCTTTATCTCATGTATAAATGTTCGGACTCTAATTCTGGTCCTTGATAAAAAACCTTTATTAATCGTCACCAACATTTATAACTGCATTTATAGAAAATGTAAAGATAAGCACCTGCCAGGGATTTTTTCACCACCCGGAAACCAAGAATATAATTCCTCTATAAAGCTCTAGTAAATTCCTTTTTTCCTGTTATAAGTCCTTTATAAAGAGTTCCTTATTTAGATACAAAAAAATTGTAAAAATGATAAAATCATATCTTAGGTTTTGTGTATAAATTCATTATTTCATGCTCATGATTTCTCATTTTACAATAAGACATAAAATAGTCAGAAATATTAACCGATTAACAATAGTTTTAATCATGAGGTCTGCAGCTATAAGTGTTAATAAAAGGTTCATAAACGGATTACAGTCCAGATTACTTGCAAGGAGATTGGACAGCTTGAACACCCAAAATGTGTCCTGGTTTATGATTTTCTTTCAACTGAGCTATAAAATAAAGTTATAATAAGACACAATATTTCCCCTCTCCTCAGAAATATCAGGCTTCAGTGGAATATTGTTGCTGTATTTGTGTTGATGTTCACAGTCTGTCTCCGGTCTGAGGATTGATCACAGACTCTGTCCCGTCTCCATGTCCTGATCGTCCTCGGTGTCTCCGACATTGGACCATTACACGTTGTCATCCGCGGCTCGCGCTCTCCTCCGCGCGCTGTTTATCCCGGCCGAGGCGCGCGCGCTCCCGCAGCTCCGGACAGAAAATGGAGACTAATTGCGGGGACATGTCGGCTGCCGGAGCGCCCGCAGGCAGCTGGAGGACCTGCTTGTCACCGCCTAATTGACAAGGGCTTGTCTGTCCTGGGAGCAGCTGGTCCTGAACGCTGGCACGGCCTCCAGCAGCCCGGAGGAGTTTAGAGGGGAAGCGCCGTTAAAGGGAGATTTATTGAATCTGTATTAAGTCCGCAATATAGGCGCAATAACAGAAGGTGGCAATTAGGGCGGACAGGTGACATTTCTCGACATTATGAATCACTGCAAACAAGACAAGGCTGGGTGAAGAAAACGAGCAGCCCTGGTTGGAAATAAGCTGTTTTGACTGTGCGCAGCGTCGTGGCGCACAATGAGGCCGCGCATGTGCGCCATTTGGATGAATGCACGTGTGTTGCAGCAGCCATTCAAGAGGCACATCAAGCCTCACAGTAAAATAATCAATTCATTATTCTGGCCTGTTTCTATCAGCTTTTTTTATAGCTGAATGCGCCAAAAAAAGCCAAGCAAGTATTGTTTTCTCTGCAAGTGGAAAAAGGTTTTCCTGCACTTTCCCACTGCCTGTAAAGAAACGCTGCTTTTCTGCCTCTTTTGAACTGTGATTTTTTTCCCCTGGTGTTCTCCGGACGAGCTCCTTTCTTCCCGGGGAACAATGACAACAGTGGAGCTCCCCGCCGGTGCGCCACAGTTGGGGATCCCCCGGATTGTTTTGGACATCTTTGGATTTCATCAATCAAAATGACTGCAGTTTTCCATAAAAATGCTGAATTTGGTGCTGGAAGCCGAGCGGGCAAGGTGGAAAATACGGAGCTGTCCCTCTCGATGATAAATGGCCATCCTTTGATGGAGCCAGTCTGTGGCACAGGACTGAGGAACAGGCCCGGACTGTTCACAGAGCCGTGACTCAAGCTCTGGACTCAGATCATGCCACAAATGAATCCACTGCTAATAAAACACGTGCATGTCTCCAAAACCTCTAAAACCCGTGAGACATGTAAGCAGAATATAACTTACATGTCTAATTACGCAAAAACACATTTCTGAAAATGCACCTGACATCTTTTGCTATGAGCAGAATAATTCATATTTAGTTTGCCTTTTGGAAATAAAAATTAAATAGGATGAAGATCTTCAACTGACTGACAGATAGATATGAGGCTCAGCCATCATAATATCGGTCTTTATGATAAAGTTACTGGGTAACAAACCAGATAAGGAGTCATAAGAGCCCTTGGTCTGAACCTGCAGAAGCTCATCCAGCATGTCTGCACCTTCCCACCATGACCCACTACTAACATGGAAACACCACTTCCTGTTGACTACAACCCAATTATCCAGCATCTCCCGGCGGCTCTCGTCGGAGCAGACCTGGGATGAGATCCTGAAAGAGCTAAAGGGGAACTTTTAATTTTCTGGAAAAGCAATTATGAATTAACGACCGGGCGGACGCCTCTCGAAGTGTCCTCTCTAAATGGCCTTAATGCTCAATGCTAATTATCCAATATTGACATTTTGTCCCGCCTCAGGTCAGCGGGTCAACAGTTGGAGATTAATGGCACCGGAAGGAGGTTATAGGAAAAGGAAAAATCACTGTAATGTTACTAGTATGTAGCTATAATGCTAGATTTAGTCTTTGTTAGTAGCAGTATTGATAATATGATATCTTAGGATTTAAAGTCAGACATAGACTTTTTATTGTGTCTGTGGGTGTTTTTAATGTACAATATGGTTTTTGAATGATCTATTACATCAATATAATGTTTATATATCATTCAAATAGAGATGTATTTGGTACTCAGCTGTGACCTCATCTTACAGGTTTTCTTCTTTCTTCTGAGCCTTTTTTAATTACAGGTATTGTAGCATAGTTCTCTCTGGTAAGGACACCTCGCCCCTCCCTCCTCTTCAAACATATAGCAGAGTTGACTGGCTTGTCGGGCTTGAAGAATTGTTTAATTTCAGGGCCCCGGCGTTTCCTGAGGTGAGGTCTGCATTGGCTGCTAATAGAGATCTAATTGATGGGCCGAGTCCCGTTTCCGTGCTCTCTCTCCCTTTATTGCGCCCCGGCGTCTGCTGTAAAATAGGTCTGTAATCAGATTCTGCCTATTCCTCCTGGAGCATGGATGAGAGCTCAGGGCTGCGGAGAGAGATGGGCTAAAAAGAAAAGAAAAGAAAAGAAAAGAAACAGAAATCAAGTTAAGACTTCAGTAGAAATTCGACATACAGTTGAGGCTTGATGAAAAAGAGGAAAGTGAGCTTCAACGTAGAATTTCTTCTCTTTCTAGTTGGACTTTTCTTTAAATAAAACTACATTATTCTTATAGAAACTTCTAGTGTTGCATTAGTGAGTTTTAGTGACCTCATAGAGTTTAATGTGCCAAAATATTCCTTTATTCCTTTGAGGATTCATAGTTTTGCTGCAATCCTTGTGCACCGAGCCCCTCATGTAAAATTCAAACTTATAGGATTAATATAGATCTTTCATAAACGGCTTTGTTATTGCTGCCACATGCCGACTATAATTATTATTTTGACATGGTTATATGTGCTTTTATGACTCTCACTCCAAGATCTAATCAAATTCCACGCAGGCCAGTCTTGGTTAATATCAGTGTTGTCATGCGCCCAGGAGCTACAGGAGATGTCAATCAAATCAGACTGGAGACTGGCATCAACAGAAACAGAGCGATTCTCTAGTTTTTCTCCCCTCTGCTTCTCTCTCCATCTCCTATAGAGCTTCCTGGAAGGCTGCGATTGGCCGCCTGTCTGGGCAGCGATAGCAGCCCTGGAGCCGAGGATGATTGATGACGGCGAGGGCAAGGCCGAGCGCTGGCAGCATAAAGCCCCATAGACGCCTCAATAAAGAGCCTGGCTAGTGGAGAGCCTGGGCCCCGCTCAATAGGGCCCCTCCGCCTCCGAGGACCCACGGCTAGAGGAGTGCATGGAGAGAGAGGGAGAGGAAGAGAGGGAGAAGGAGAGGTGCTCTGTTGTTGGATAATCCATTTAGCTATCGAGCCAGCAGCCGTCTGAGGCTGGATAAGTGCAGCGACGGATGTGTGTGGGGTGAAAATAGCAGGGGTTGGCTGGTGGAGTGCTGGAGGGGGGGGGGATGCAGGGATGGAGGATATGGAGAGAGAGAGAGGGAGAGATGGATCATCCAGGCTTAGGATGCATAATGGGGGAAAAAAGGGAAGCGGATGAGGAAAACTGGTGATGAGATCTGCAGGCTGCTTTTCACACACGCTCCAAAAAAAAAGTTGACCACAAAGAAAAGTGCCTGAACTGAACAACGTGGCCGAAGCCGCTGTGCTGCTACTCTGGTGGCCATCATTCAGCCCACAGATGCATAACTGTGCTGACCTTTGCTTGGGCAGATCAATGAGACCCTGCTAGGTTGGATTCCATCGGAGCCGCGTCCACTGCTGTGGCCCCAGACCGCATGCAGCCCTGTTGTAACCCCCGGAGCACAGCGGCTCTGAAAAGCACAATTAGGCAGCAATCTGCTCCTACCAAGCCAGCTTTCAGTGACTCCAGCGTGGCTACACGGTGTCCTGCAGACCCTCCTGGCTGGAGTTGGCAGGATGAAGGTCTGAGGGAGCGGAGGGGCCGGAGACTGATGGCCCGACGCTCTGTTACTCTGCAGGGTTCAACGAGATCGACGATGAGAAATCATGATGCCTGTAGTGAGATTTAAGACCCTGCATATGTTGCACCTAGATTTGATTTTACTGGACTGATTCAAACAGATTTAAAAAGGACAGTGTTAAAACAAGCTGAATAAAGCTCTGAAAGTCTGAATTGTTGTTTATATACTTTGCACATGTTCCTTCCTAGCAATGCTTTGTGTAATTCAGTCATATTAAATTGTCTTTATTGTAGTTAATGAAAATAAATACAACAATTTTTCATAAAAGAATTGCTCCTTGTTCTTTTAATTTGTATTTGTATTTCACTACAGTAGATGTTGAAGGTTGAGCTTAATCATATATACATACATATATATATATATACACACATTGTTGGGTAGTTTAATCTATAGCAATGCATCATATTCAATAAGATCACCAAATGTTTGTCTGTACTCTGAGAACAATGCATCTCTAAAAAGTCACTTAAGACACTTAATTAATAACTTAATAACATCTGAACTTCAGAAACATTCAAATTCAAAATCATCAAATTACATATGTGTTTTTCACTGGACAGAAAATGTAAAAAAAAATACATTTAATCTTAAAAATAAGTCTAACTGTCAAATGTATTGGATTAAATGGTAATATATTTACCTCTGTGATGAAGTGGAGTAGAAGTATAAAGCTGCATAACATGAAAACACTAAAGTAAAGTAACAAACAAAACATCTTGACCAGAGGTGACGACTGCAGGGTCTCATCAGACCTGATGAGTGTCAGGTGTTGGCTGATCAACTGCAGACCAATGAGGAAACCTAAAGTCAGCAGGTGACAGATAAAATGAAAACACTCAACAGACTTCAGTAAGGAAACATGGACACCTACCTGTTATATTGGCCAGTGAAGTTATTTAAAATGGTGACAGATGAACAGGTTCTGAAGCTGCACGTTGTTCACTCTCATCCCTGCTTATATTTGACTTGTTATTAAGTTTAACAATCTTTTCCTGATTATAATCAACGACTTAAACTATTTACTAATGAACCTAAGATTGCCTAACTAACAACAAATTAAACCATATTGCTTTACAGCCAATTAAAGCCACGCAAAATCCGTGTGAGCAGTTCAAAAGCAATAGGTTAATGAAAGCCTAACAGTCAAACGTGTCTTTATTGATTTGTAATTAGAGCGGGGGGCTTATTCATGGGGTATCTATAACCTGATTCTGCCTCAGATTTTAATTGCCTAATTGGAGTGATTATTTAGCAATGGGAAACCATTCCACCTGTTCCTCCTCTGTACTTCTGGAAGTGACAACGGTGTTTGATAGTCATGTTGACGCACACACTTATCCTCCCCAGATGTGGAAGAAGTCTGAGCCTTTAAGTAAAAGCACCAATTAAACAATATGAAAACACTCATTTTCAGTAAAATGACTGTCTGAAGGGTCACAACATAAATCTGAGGGGTTGTAAAAACACTCTGGTGTCAGTCTATTCATCAGTGAATGCACTGAGCATGTTTTATTTACAGCAACATAAACACACAGAAAGATAGACCATTTTATTTGTTATTATGGAAATAGGAACATTTTTATAACCTAGAGTTTAATATGTTTTTATATGTGTATTTTTGAGCAGGTATCATGAAACCAGTAACATAAATGAAACTTATTTCTGAGCTGTGCAGAACAAAATGATGTGATTGAGATTAAATTATTTGCTCTTATGTAAAATCTGCATTTGAAAAGTAACTAGTAACTAAATTAAATTTGTTAATTAAGTGGGTAACACTTTAGATTATCATTGCGAGAAGGGGTTAATAACCTGTGAATTTAAAGTGGAGATCTGGAAGAGATGGCTGCGGTTACTGGTGGAAACAAAAATGCAGTTTGTTACTACAGGTCCAGGAATCTGGCGGCTGCAGAACAAGTTTGAAAATATAATTGTGGTTAAAATAAAGAAGCCAGGTAATAATCAATCAATCAATAATAATCATTCCGTGACCAACCGTGATCTGATTTTGTGTTTAGGATCTATTATTAAAGTCAATGCAGCATTATTCCATGTAATCTTCTACCCACAGTACCCACAATGCCATTTGACTGCAGACAGTTCAGCTCAGTTCAGACAGTGTTGCTATGCTAGTTAGAGGCTAATGCAGCAGAGATGAGCAGTGGGCTGCAGAGGTTCGGTAAACTCATTTCAAACTTGTAGTCTCCAGCCTTAACCAATTTTTCTATTCATCAAATTTTGCAAAGCCACAAAAGTCTTCGTGCACCTTTTTCCATACGTGCAGCAGTTCTCCACAACACCTGGAAACAGATGTGCAAAAAAGGTGGAGTTCCCCTTTAAAATTCTACTGAAGTACAGTATTTAGTCACCTCCCACCACCACCTCCTCCCTGCTTATAAATTAAGTCAGACTTTATTCATTTAACATGTACATCATATTTATCAAGAGTCGGGACATGATTCATGATGCCCCCTTTCTGACTGACACGGGAAACATGTGTTTATGTGCATCAGGAACAAATCTAATCCTGAGTGGGCTTTCAGCCGGAGCCATTATCCAGCACTGAATTATTTCATATTGCGGCTGTTGTTGTGTGCATTGTTGGTGGGCAGAGGTTAACAAAAGGCCAAGACAAATCCAAGCCACCGGCGTTGGCCGCATGGGGGAAATGTTGGCAAGCGAGCCAGAGAATAATCATAGGCTAATCTGATTTCCAGCTCTGATAATGGAGGCCAGGCTAAATAAGAAAAATTCCAGGCAAATTTGTGCAAATGAAAAAGGATTCCTCCTGACATAATGGTATGGTGCAAGGCAGCCTCTAATGAGCAATAATCTGTCTAAGAGCTTCTCTCTCTCTCTCTCTTTCTCTGCGCTTTGGTTTCTCCCTCCATCTTCTATCTCATCCTGTCTCACCCCCTCCACCTCCCCTCCACCCTCCCCCCACTACTCCAGCTCTCATCAGCTTCTTTTCTCTTCCAGAGGAGCTGCATGTCACAGCCAGTATGTGACACAGATACAGTGTAACGGAGGTGTGTGAGGAGTGCACACGACTGTTTGAGACCAGACTCAGGATGGATACGTTTAATGAAGGTGTATCAGCAGGAAACATAATGCACCCTGGAAAAATCTCCACATATCAACTAAATTTTGTCCGTCATCGAGTCTTTAAAAGTCATATTTTCTTTTAAAAATATAAATATATATTTAAATATATTTCAACCATTTTCAAGAATGAGATGCATTTTTTCTTTCATCAATTTGATTTATTACATTTTGTTTTAAGATACTGATGCTAATTTATTTTAAAAAAGTATTAAAAATGAATAAATTGTATTGGAAAATAGTTGAAATATTCTCACACATTTCTTAAGAAAAAAATAGACTGTTCACACTCAGCATCTGATTTTCCTGAAATATAAAAGCTTGGTTATCTTTGAAAATCACATTAAAGGTTCATTGTGTTTTTGACCACTTACCAATGTTATGGAAGAATGTTTTTATGAATGGATCCATGTTTTGTTTGCATTGTGCATGTACACAAGGACATCAATGACACAACACACATTCTAGTTTCACGCTAATCCAGCCGTGGACAGTTGGTGGCGTTCAGGTGCACAGAGGTGTAGCGATGTGTCAACAAAGGCACAGAAGAAGAACTGGCTCGCCAACACGGATGTAATCAATACAAGATTTACAATATTTGGTTATACGGATTATTTGGAAGGAAATACAATCAACATGTTCAGCTCAGTTTGCCAGCGAGAAAACTCCACAGGACACTGATCCACACGTTTCACTGCTCTGAAGTGGATTTACACAATCCTCAAAGACTCCTATAAAAATGTCATCTTGCACAAAGATTTTTTTTTTTCCGGAAACTGGACTTCAGTGACTTCAATGTAATGATCATTTATGAGACATCAAGCTAAAACTAATGCAGTCTAATACAACAGTGCTGCAATAAATCCTAAATCCATGAAGGTTCATTCAGATTTATTTTGGAGGAGAAACTCACAAAAAATCTCCAGTATGAAGCAGCATGGAGGCCAGAGTCAATGTTACATTTTAATATCGAAACCCAACGCTGACTGAACCATGTTGCCAGTGCAGGCTTTTTCCAGACTGTAAAAAACCTTATAACATTCATGTCACAGCGTCGTGTCAGAAGTGGGCAGGTGTCATGTTTGCATCACTGCTGATCAGGAGCCGATAAATACCTGCAACTACTGCAGAGTCACTGGACCCAGGAATGAAAAGACAGATGTCAGAGGTTTGTATTGTCCAGAGTGAAAGAGGTGTTAGAAATAAATTGTTTTTTTTCTGCAGTTAAGGCCCAAAATAAGGCTGTCTTGTGTGTAATGTCCTGTCAAAAGTGCAGTATTTATTTGTTCTTTCAGTTGAGGAGTAAACAACAAACAGCCCTCTGTTTACTCTCAGACCTTTGACAGTGTCAGTTGTCAAAAATCTTGCCATTTTAGCTTCACTATAAGATTTAAACCATCCTTCTCTAAATGACTGTTGTGCTTTTAGACACTTGGATTTGATGGTATTAAAGGTCCAGAAACACATTAACGATGCACAGTGAACATGAAAAACACGGAGATGGCAATAACACAGAGCTTTTTCTCATTACACCACTGATACACTGCACTGTAATATGTGCTATAATGGCAATATTCACACAGCAGCAGCAGCAGCAGCAGCAGCAGCTGTAAGGCAATTTTACCTCCATAGAAAAATAACACCCTCCTCCTCCCTCCTCCCCCCTCCTCTCTCTCCCCTCGGCCAGCAGCAGCAGCAGCTTGGCTCTCTGTTCCTGACAACTTCCATAAATTATTGGAGATTTTCATATTTCAAATTTCATCTGCATTCATGCGGAGCGGCCGGGGCCCCGCCGGAGTCTAGCGTCGGGGTGTCGGGTTGTGGAGGCAGCAGCCCCCTCGGTAGCAGCGCTGCCACCGGCTGCCTGGCTCGGTGGCCCCAGAGACCCTTGGCTAATTGAATTGCATCCCCTGATTAGATTATCCTTGCGGCAGCTTGCTGCCAATCTGAAGTATGGGTGCCTTCTATCCTACTTAACCCTTCTGCCCCCCACCCGCTGCTGCAGGCACACACACACACACACACATGCACACACACAGCCGAGGCAGAGTGCCCAATATATTCAGGGGCCATCAAAGTTGGCCAGTTTTGTTATTTTTCTTTTGCATTGTCTGGCCTTGTAAAAGTGGCCATCTTTCACCGCCTGGCCCTCGCCACCGCTCGCTCTTTACCAAACAGCCGACCCTGGCAAACTGTGAGTGTCATTAGTTAGTTTCTCTGTTTGTTTTGCTGCTTCTCCACAGGTTTTGTTCACAGATCGCGGGGCCGACTTCACTGAGGGACCGGCTCAGCAGTGACAGAGCTGGAGTCACAGTAACACACAGGTGGAAGCAGGAGCAGGATCAGTGCTGAGAGATGACACTTGATTCATTCAGAGTGATTCTGTGTTTATCTGTCACAACTTAATCATCTTACTTAATTTGTGATTGGATTTCAACATCTCACCTTCATAGTAACTCTTTAGCTTTGTGATACTTAGAGCCAAATTGTTAATTATTTTTGTCCTTTTCTTGTGTAGATGATCATCACATATTCAGTTTTTGAAAAGTTACTTATGCTACAGTGACACTTTAATTTCAATGTGTGCAGATATATTGTGTTAATGGATGTTAACATTGTGTATTATGACCAAGATTTTCTGACTGAAGCAGATCATTTGATAGAAATACAGGTAAACTGAACATGTTGTAATTGCAATAAATGTATAATTCTGTCTGTAATGTAATAATATTAGATTATTACACAATATAATACTGTTAATAATATAATAATAATATATAATATATTATATAATATAATTAAGCATTTTTGTGGTATTTCTGCTTTCATGTGCAGCCAGTTTGTCCCACTTATTGTTTTACCCTAATTAAGCAACTAAGTCCATGCCTGTGTTGTTTTCTGATGCTGTAAAATGTCATCAGTCATTTTCATAAAAACTGAAAAAAAGAAAGAAACATAATTGACTTTATTGAATTGGATTATCCATTTGTAACTTAAAGTCTTCATTATTATTGTTTGTAAACATAAAATAAATGTATATGATCAAAACTGTACAGACTGGACCTTTAATGTTTACTGTCATGGACACATTCACTCATACAGGCTGATCAGTTTTTGTGTTTTTTAGAAAAAATCTTCAACCTTTGTTTTTATTGCTTTATCTGATGATTATTTTCTCATAAATTAAATATTTGATCTCAGTTGTGTACAGTCTCTCTTAGAAAACAAGGATATATTTGAACTGACCCCAGTTAAGTTTGTGATTTTTTAGACTCCTTAAAATTTAATAGAAGATATTTTTCTCTACATCAGCGACTCCAGTCAGCTCTGAACAAAAGCTGTGAAGCCACAGTTTAGTATGTTGGATAAACGAGTCCAACAAATATCATAAACGGACTCTGTCCTCATGACCCCGTGATGACTGCAAACGCCGCCTCGCCCCCCCACCCCACCCCCCGGTCTCTGGCACTACCAGAGGCCATGTCATCTCATGCATTGCCACATTTCAGTTTTGGGCCGATGCATAACCCAGATGAATATAAGTGTTCGCAGAGGAAAAGTCATGTTCTGATGTAATTATCATCTATTGCTTCCTGTAATCATATCAGATCTCTTTTGAACAATAATCTCATGGTGAACGTCTGGAACGGAGCCCTCCTCCCTGTTTATTGTTCTCCACTCCGGTAAAACACAATTGAATTGAGGAGTCTGCTATTAGATTTTTTGCTCTGTAGAATAAACTGAAATCGTATTTTTGCTGGAAATTATCAATACATCTCCGAGCAAAAGTAAGAAGACACAGGGCAAAAGTAGACCCTGGGAAGAGAGCGAGGGAGGGAGGAAGTAGATGAAAGATGAGGACGAGGTGATGGGAAGACTTTCAGCAACTGGAAAAGGGGATTTATTGACATGCTGGGGTCAGATGGAAATGGTACAGTTTGAAAATCACATCAAAACTGCAAAGTACTGCTCCTGCATGGAAGATACTTTATTGTGTGCCTGTTAAATCCAGTAAGTAAACTGAGTATATTGAAATGTGGAACAGAAGCAGTGTGGAGTAAATAAAAATTTCAATGTTGCCAAAATAAAAAATAAAGCATAAAAGAGAAAAAAGGCAATATTCTCAGTGAGCTCATATCAGAAAGTTGCAGAATATTTTAGGAGCTTGTTCATCAGATAAATTACAATGTCAACTTTTAAACAAGAATAAAGATCAGAAATATTGCATTTTGTATATTCCTCTGTTTAGAACAGCTGCACACAACACAAAAACAATAAGTAACATAGCTTCAGTTCTGAGCCCAGTCGTCTGTTTTCTTTTGCTGAGTAAATGATTCTGACAACTTCTGCAGAAACGAACTGAAATTACACGCGCAGACTTCGAAGCTATGCCGCAGGACTGCAGTGTTTTGCATCCAGTCTGCAGAAATATTGATGACACACGGAGTTTGAGGCAAACCAATACCTTTAATTCAATCAACAGGCTCAGACAGTAAACATGGACAGCTAAAGAAATCCATCCTGAAATGTGATTTCAAAAAGCCGGGGACGCTGCGTTCGGCATCCAGGCATTTACAAATGGGAAATAACAGCAGAAACACATAAATGTATCTTCGATTACACCAGCGACTGTGCTGTCCTCTGTTTCTAATCATGTGTGACTGGAACGATCAATCATTATTTTAAGTTTTGGTTTCCTGCCTGTTTCACTCAACTGGAAACTGTGGGTGTTTAATTGAGGGAAACTGATTTTTCACCTTTGCCAAAGCCTGAAAACTAAACAACATTACAGATGTTAATGAGATGATTGCAGGTAATTTTAGTCCTTGTTTGGGAGAATGACAACATGGCAGCCAGAATTATCTGCATTTTTGAGATTGATAAACAAAGCTCAGATGATGTGTCGTAATTTTTGGCCTTGGACGACCCTTTTGGCATCGACACAGAGGTCGTGTCCTCAATATGGTTCCAGTGAATTTGAGCGTTTTAGGAAGCTAATAACGTGTTTACAAGCAACAATGACATTAATGCAACGTCCAGCTGGCTGGTTGCACTTTGGTTAGGTTTCAGAAAAGATCATAGTTTGGGTTAAAAAAGTATGTTAACCACATGCATTAGCTATATATGCTACATTAAGTTATCTACCCTCAGCCAGGTAGATTAGGTAACTTCATTTATACAAAGGTTAAAAATGTGTCAACGTTTTCCTTTCACACAGCTCGTAAACGGTTAAAGCCCACTGTTATGATTTAAATACTAGATTAAATAGAGATTAAATCTAAAGCTGTTATTTTTGTCTCGATGATTCAACTGGCAGCGTTAATATTGATCCAAGACATAAAAGTGTCAGAATCATGTAACTCTGTATGTTAGAAAAATAAATGGGCGCCAAAAATGGCTCCTCCCACTTTGCATCTGTGTTTGGTTTCAGTCAAACGTCTCACGAGGAGGGCGGGGTTACGCTGAATTCGGCCCTCAGTGTTTCTAAAATCCTCGCTCGATGTGTCGTGTTCTGACTGACTGGAGGAGAAACGTGTTCACCTGTCTCTGCCGTCCAGCAGGATGCGGATGCTCAGGCATGTGCAGCAGCAGCCTCTCTGCCTCCCTCCGTCGCCGTCCAGCCATCCATCCATCCAGCCAGCTCTCCTGAGTCACTTTTCATAATTATTGAATTACATTCCTGGCAACCCATTAAGCAGGACATTCTCTTCTTAACCACCTGCTCTTCCCCCCTCCTCCACCCCATTTTGCGCCATCAATCTTTCAGCGTTACCGGAGCCCCTAAAAGCTTTCTGACTGCTCTATAATGGGGGACAGCGCGAGGTCAGGGGGTGCTACAGGACTGTGTGCTCAGGAGCAGTGATGCCTCAGCATTCGGGCGGGGAGCGGGGCAAAGGGACGGGTGGCGGCGGTGTGAGGGGGCAGTGGGGGTCACTGTGTGCAGCCTGGCTGTAGGAGGTCACTGACTGGACCTTTGGCTGGGAACAAGAGGGGGGAAACTCTGTGTGTGTGTGTGTGTGTGTGTGTGTGTGTGTGTGTAACCTGTTCAGGTGTTTCATAAATAAATAAATCTACCCTGAGGCTGTCAGCTTCATTACATGTCAATTTAAGCAATGAAGCTGTAATTTCCACGGCTAATTCTACCTCAGTTGACCGCCTACATTTCCCATGATGCCGTTTGACTTCCTCCTCAAAATTTAAAAAGTTGTAGTTTACTCACTAAGGAAGAAATACAGATGTTCTCTTTGTTCCAGGTAGTAAAGAGGACGTGATATGGGGCCAAAGTTTTGGACAGGTCTTTACCCGAAGACACTCAAAAAAGTGACAATTGAAGAATGAAAAATAAAAAATCGTGCACACTATCTCACCTCTGCACACCTGGTCGACCATGGTGTCGGGTAGGTGGGACTATCAAACTGTGAGGTTTCAGGCAGACCATCATTTAAACTGAAGCATGATCTAGAAACTACTAATGACAGACCATAAAGATGATGCAGTGAAATGACACAGAGGGAAAGCTGCTTCATTTCCTCCACAGTCTGAACAGTCATGGACATTAGGACGACTCATTTTGTGTTTTCACTTATCATCATCATCAAGACTAAAAAAGTAAAAAAAAAAAAAAAGTTAAATAAATCACCTCACACAGATACTGATACTTTGAAGGTTGGATTAAAAAGGAATATTCATTAAAAAATATATTTTCATTTGTGCTTCCACCAATTCTAGAATAAATATAATAAACAAACACATATAAAAGCAGATAATACTCATTGTTCAGTATAATATCGATACTATTAGTAATGTTGAAATGTTAAATGTTTTCACTCTCATCACTTGAACATCAGTAACATTTTGACATGCCAGGCATTTTGCTGTTTTGACGCTGGCTGCTCTTTCCACTGTGTCGTCCAGCGGATTCCACTCGAGTCAATGTTAAGTGAATAGTAAGGTTAGGTTCGTCTTTACCCCGCTGCCTTATTGACTCGCCTGTCAATACCACTGCAGGGGGAATCCATAAAGCCTGCAAATGTTATCTCAACATCTGTTTGTGGGCATGCGTGTTCACCCATGTGTGAGGCTTTAAAGGTCTAACATGATATATTAGCAGAGTGTACATTGTATGCATGGGTAGGAAAAATGGCTTTATGAATTGATGTATCTTAAGAAAAGGAGGTTTTTGGTGGAACTTCATTTCTCTGTTTAGGACTTGAGTTTAGATTTAAAGCCTTGATCATTAATTTTTAGCCACTGGAGCTGAAAGAACTGACTCTGCTTCATCATATTTTTGCCTCATAAAGTGGTTATGGGTAATGATTTAGCAAACCCGCTCTGTCACCAGAAAAGAATGGTGATATTTATTACTAGATAAGATTCAATTCAAAAAAATATTATGCTTTTTAAAAGTCTTGCTTTCAACAATGTGTGTGCACACCAATGACTACATGAGGTTTGAGATTAGGGAAAGATTGTGATTAATGTAATTAAACGATGGTTGGGTGTGTTAAAGGTTGACAACCAAAACAGGTGGTTATGGTTTGGGAATGATTCTGGTTATGATGAGTAAAAACATTAACTTTAGGTTTGTTATGGGATGTAAACGCTGGTCTCCTGCATGAAAACATAACATTCACAGCTTTATTCTGAATATATAAAATAACGGACACACTACTTCCTGCACCAACATTGAGCATTGGCCTCATGTGGAATCATCCAATAGGGATCTATTTCCAACCAACTCCTGAAAAAATGATCCAACTCTTTAGCTGCTAAATGCTACTCTGCTAACTTTATATGTCCATCATTTAGAGCTGGACTAACTTGTCCAGGTGTGTGATAACTGTCTGGATTCTTTGTTTTTGTTCAGGGATGTGTTCATGAAAAATGAGAGTAGGTCCTCACAAGGATACTATAACAAGTGTGTGTGGTTAAAAGTAAACAGTATGAGAGCAGATGGAGGGTTTCTGTCTCACCTCACTGCATGCTGCTCATTACCTAATGCTCAGATCCCAACACGTATTATTCATCTCTGACAGCTCGCCCGCTCTGCATAAAACACACACACACACACACACACACACACACACACATAAACAGGCTATCGTGAATGTAAACATACTGTAAAGCTACATAAATACCATGTACTGTATCAGCACACATACAGAAGTGACCTTGCACACCACACTTTAGTATATGCTTCATACACACACACATACACACACACACAAACTGAGAGCATATGAGTAATGAACAACCTTAATAACACCTCCAACTTTTCCTCTTCTTCTCTCTGCTGGCTGTTTAAATTCACATCCCCCTTTAACGTCGCTCTAATCTGATTACCGCCGGGCTAATGGCTCTCCTTCTGCTCCTCCCAGACGCTCTGCCCAGACCTTGGAAAACACACACACACACACACACACACAGAGCGTTCAGGGTGTGTGCTGCTGCAGAAGAGCTACATCTGCAAAGTATGGCCGAGGAAAAAGAGCTGAGAGAGAGAGAAAGAGGGAGAAGTTGGTGTGTGGTGTTTATATGCATGTGGGTGAGTGTTTTTTAGGGGGGGGGTTAAGGA
>JBBMOC010000026.1:5945999-6021783 GCA_037975185.1 Centropyge bicolor
GCAGCAGCAGCAGCAGCAGCAGCATCCAGGACTCAGGCCTGCAATAAATTAATAACAAGCAAACAATGTGTCGTGGAAGAGGCGGATTCAATTACTAAGTTTATTTACAGGGAAAATCTCATGAAGGCAATTGAGCAACGTTAAACAGCGGCGGGATGAAACGATGACAAGAGCCCCGATAAGAATTTAATTCCATCTCATTTCAGACGATTTTATGAATCAAATTCCTTGAACACTGGCAAGAGATTTAATGATCACATCTTTGGGAAATCTGATTTCAGGAGCGGTCGATGGCATTTCTCTGCGTTAATGTCGACTTAGAGGTTGGAGTAATTTAGTAATTGATTCCTTGCCTGGCTCGCGCTCGTGCCAAGGCCGCGTTTGAGGGTAATATGTTTCCTAATCTTATCCCCCGGAATAAGATTTTTATGTTAATCCACTGGCTGCTCCCTTGGTCACTTGGGAAGCCCGGGCGGAGGCTCGGAGGGCCGGAGAGGCCAGCAGAGAGGAGCCGGGCTCTGCAGGCAGCATCTGGGAACAGAGAGGCCAGTTAATGATGGAGAACACAGAAATATCACAAACACAAGAACCTGCAGGACATGAGAATATTTTTTATCATGCGCAGAATTTGTAAATGAATCTTTTCAAAATAAAAGCTTGATAAGAGTTAGAGTGGCTTTCTCTTCTACTTTATTTTCAAATCAGTGTGACCGAAGATATTGATATTTAAGAACTTACAATAAGATATAAAGATGCATAAAGTGTTTTTCTTGCCTAAGGTTCATCCTCCTCTTCACCACCATCTGTCACCATCACCTTTACGCACAACGTCCTCACATTTCAACAAAGACACATCAGGTGAAAACGTGTTCAAAAACCTCTAATAATAACAATAACAGCAATAACAACAGGCTCAGACTGAGACAGTCTTTTGTGCTCGTTTCCCGCAGACACAGAGAGAAGACACCAGCTTCTAATTGAATCTCGCCTCTTCTCCAGATGTCACTTTCCATCTGTGCGCTTGGAAACGCGACGCGCCTTTTACGCACGGGCCTGGAACACCTTTCCCTCACGTGCTGGATCATTTCCTCCTTTTCTCTCTTGAGTCAACATGTTTTCTTACGAGCTCTTCAGCTCAAGGCAGCTTAGATAAAATATGATTATACCGGATGTTTTGGATGATGGTTGAATTATCACTTTTCCAGTTTGTGCTCAGGTGTTTTTCGTTTTTTTTGCAGGTGACAGCTCGACCCTCGCCTTTATCCATCCCGCCCAATTGAGACATCAGACTAAATTGCCACGAGAGCATCCCCAAAATGAATCTTTTATCTTGCCCTCGAGCCCCTCCCCTGCGACACACAGGCCTTATTAATACCCGTTTTGATCAGCGCAGGGTTTCCTCGGGCGCAGGAGTGAGACGTCGGAGGTGAAACGTGACAGCGGGACCCTCCCATCCAGCTCTTTATCCTCCTCTGTGTCTTTGCCTTTTCGGGGGAGTGGATCCATCCAATCCATCCAGAGACAATGGCATTTTGTTCCTCTTTTTGTCCCTCCTGTCGACCCGCATTCCTATATTGCTGAGCAACGACAGTGGCACTAAATGGAGAGGAGTTGCTCCCATATTGTCCGACCATTGTCCGGCACTTGCCAGGGGAATTTAGGGTCTCGCATTTTCCTGATTTATTTAAGTGAAGGCATATGCTCGGAGCCCTTTATTTGGCACATAATTACGAATTAACTGCCGCTTTAGTTGAATTAAAGGATCATTATGTTACTGTAAATCACTGTGCGCAAAAAGCTGCAGCCACCAGGACGCAAACTGTGCGCAAAGATTTCACCCTGCAAAAAAAAAGGAGGGTAAAAAAAAATGCATGAAATCAATTCAAAGTGCATCCTTTCACATTGAATATTCTCACATCAAAACACAAACTGCGGCTTCTCGTCTGAGCAGAACCAGCTGAAAGAATTAAAAGATGTTGAAGCTATAAAAGAGGAGCAGGTTTCAATAGCTGGTGGAGTCTGGTGGAGGGACTATAGAGCACCAGAATAAAGAGCAGCTCCAGTGAAAGAAAGCGGTGGCTAAAAGCTATAATTGTATTTGCCTCGGCGAAATATCAGAAAAGACTTCTCGTTTCTTTGAGCGTTATTAGATTAATTCCCAGAGATGGTTTCTTTTCTCGCTGCCAGACGCGTGGAGGGAGGACGGTGCACCATTTGGCTCTTTGGTTTCAATAATCAAATTAACCATTTGGTACAACTTTTGGGTCCCAGCTCGTGTGTAGAAAAGGGGAAAATAAAAAGAGAAAACATTTACATAGAGACCGAGTTGTGTCAGGGAAGAATTAACTTTTTTTTTAGGGAGGAGAGGAGGGGGGAGTTCTCTGAAAAGACAATGTTCACAGGAAAGAAAAGGCAGAAACACACAGCAACACGTCAGCAATTGTGCAGAAAAATAATTGATGGCAAATGTGAGGCTGAAGCCTGTTGGAGCAAATGTTCAATTTATAAAAAAACGTCTGGTGCCATATTCTTAAAATCCTCATTTTTTATTCTAAAAACAACTTAATATGTCATCAAACAGCAGCTTTATTTAATTTATAACTGGTGGCAGCAGCTAAAGAAAGAAGGGCTGTTCTCACTGTTTGGAGCTTTTGACATCTGAAAATCAGTTTGAAAATTAAATATAAAAATGTGATTTGCTCTGGAATCACTTCACCTTTTCAAGAAAAACATTTTACATCCTTGACCTGCACGTGGGTTTTTTATATCTCCCTGTTTTCAAAAAATAAATGTTTATCGAATATTTTCCAGCCTCCTTTAATTGTGATGAAAAATCGGATCAATATTGTGAAAGATAAAATCCAATCAGAAGAGAAAAAAAAGATCTATAATAATCCTATAATAAAACGAAATAGATTGAGACAAAGGTTTATAATGAAAAAATGAAGCTGCAGCCACATGTTAAAAATAAACACAGATATTTTTTAGTCTCAAACGTCAAACACTCATCTGCTAAATTTACCAGATTTCCTGTTTGTGTTTCCATAATTTGGAGGACAAAAACCCGCAGCTTCAAACTTGAACTCGGCCCAATGAAAAAAAAAAACAGAGAGAGCGTGTAAGAGCCAAACAAAACGGTTCACCTTATTACACAAACCAAATTAACCACTCAGCCAATATTGGGAGCCTGAGAGGTCCGATGAGTGCCGCGCCAGTTCGTTACCTCCATTACAAACATGTTATTCGCCAAATAAACGGAATAATGAAAGTAATAAAGACAATTACAAACTCATTGGAATCATAAAAACACACCCGGAAGTTTTTTTTTCTGTAGCAGAGCAGCAAACATGTTTATTTGACAGAAAAGAAGATGGGATAAAAGCAGGTGAATTTATTTTATTACTGAGCCTTAAAATGGAAAATGTTGTGTTTTTAATGCAAAGAAATTTTTATTTATTTAGCTAAATTTTAAGCTGCCACATAGTCAGGGAAATAGCCTGATTTAAAAGAATAAATTAAAAACAATATTTAATAAATGAGCCGTGAGATTTGGAATAAAAATGAAATCAAAACAAGTGGGGTTCAGTAAAGCTTTGTTGATACAGATGTGATTAATGTGCATATAAAAAAATCCATATTCAGAGTAAAAATCACAATTTTCTCTGAAATAAAAAAATGAGATGATTTTCTGCAGCAAACAGAAAAAGAAGTGTGTAAGAAAAGCAGCTGCTGTTGAAACAGGTGACCTCACTTTAGCTGCACATTTTTCATGTCTTTAAGATGCGACTTTAAACCTGCACGTTGTTGCACCTGATACAAAGCAGCTCGTGTTTTTGCAGGGAGAAAAAAGCAGAGCACGAGAGAAAGCAGAGAGCAGGAGGCAGAGGGGGAATACTCTGTGAAATCCTGCCCAAGGTATACGGCCGCTTAAAAGGCTTAAAAGCTTGGAGAAAATTGGATCAGAGAGAATCGTCACCCAACTTTCATTATTTCCAAGTGGTGTGATTGAATTAAAGGGCAAGATGGTGGTTGGAGAGGAGAGGGGGGCGGAGGAGGGGAGGGGAGGGATGGGGGAGAGGAGGAGGTGGAGGGGTGCGTAATGGCGTGGTATTAAATTCTAATTAGAGATGCAGGGGATCAATGATAGGGAGGTTGGACAGCCCGGGCCCCCAGTGCCAGCCCAATAGACTGATGAGTTATTGTCATGTAAAAAAGCGCTCGCAATAAGACCAAACGCTTTGCTATTGTCCAAGCGGAAAGAGCCAAGTTTATTATGAGGACTATATGCTCTAGAGACCTCGGGCTAGGCGGCTCTTAGGGGGCTTTTCATAAAACAGGGCTAGGTTCCTATAAAGGAGGCCAGTTTTGGAGCAGGCGCTGAGCAGTGAGCATCTACCCACCGTCCAGCCTCCACCTCCATCCACCCAGTCCAAACCCAACCTGTCCTCCTTCCCCCCGACTCCTCTCTCTCTCTCATTCTGGTTTTTTACCCTCCAACCCACCTTTTTTTGGGGGGCCACTTTTTTCTTTTTCTTTTTTTTTTTGTTTTCCAGGGAGGTGCAGCTTTCTAACTCCACCGAGCCTTCTCCAATGTATAAAATGGAGTATTCTTACCTAAATTCCTCCGCCTACGAGTCATGTATGGCCGGGATGGACACGTCGAGCCTGGCATCGGCCTACGCGGACTTCAGTTCGTGCAGTCAGGCCAGTGGTTTTCAGTACAATCCCATCAGGACCACGTTCGGGGCCACCTCCGGCTGCCCGTCCCTCACGCCGGGCTCGTGCAGCCTGGGGACCCTGCGGGACCACCAGAGCAGCCCGTACGCCGCAGGTAAGCAGCGGCTCCGCAGCCCTCGACCCGCCGTATTATAGGACGCCTTGATTGCATTTGAAAATGGAAATGTGTTTAGTATTTACCAAACGAAATTTGCTTACACAAATGAAAGAATTTATCACGTTAGAAGCGATTGCAGGCAAGGAGGTAATTCGGTTACGGGGTTATACTATCCCAGTCACACCCAAAACCGCCAACAGAATTATCTTAAGCTGCCAAAATGATCGGCATAATTTATTTACTCTGCGATGAGACATAAAGCTTCGAAAATAATTAGATAACCAAAGACCAAAGCTCATTATTGACGCCGAATTGGAGTTACAGTAGAAGCGGATGGGAACATTATGACAAGTTTGCAAACTCGAGCCTCAACAATTAGTTTAAGTTCACAATTAAGCGGGTCAGCGGCGTCACTTCACAGGTGAGTCACAGGTGATGAGAGGCTGAACACAGCCGAGCTGCTGCACGGGATTTTACACTAAATATGGGATTTGCTTCCATTTGACTCATATTCTGGGATGAGAGCAGGTCCCGATGCTGACTTTTGGTTTGGTTTTCAGTTCCCTACAAACTCTTCACGGATCACGGCGGCCTGAACGAGAAGAGGAAGCAGAGGCGCATCCGGACCACCTTCACCAGCGCCCAGCTGAAGGAGCTGGAGCGGGTGTTCGCCGAGACACACTACCCGGATATCTACACCAGAGAGGAGCTGGCACTCAAGATCGACCTGACCGAAGCCCGAGTGCAGGTACACACACAGCGGCCCGCGCCCTTTACGCACCGTTACGCACAAATTACGCACGAGTGGATTTATGGTGCAAATAAGAAAAACATTAACATACTGAGTCTAATAAAACAGTTTTAATAGATTTTAGTAAAATAAAATGTATAACGCTTTGACATTGTGATATACTGGCCTTTGATTGATGCCACACTCTTGTGCATTAATGCGCAAAATAAAGAGATGAAACACTTTTACGCATTTATAAGCAAAGTCCATTCATCTCAAGAGCCTTTTTGATTGTGACATTTTCAATAATGCGTAATTGTAGATGAGTTGTAATGATTATTTGGCACAAACCAAAACTTCATGTTGGTTTAATTTATGCACTTTCTTTCCAGGTGTGGTTCCAAAACCGACGCGCCAAGTTCCGCAAACAGGAGCGGGCAGCTGCGGCGGCCGCGGCGGCTGCCAAGTCCAGCTCCGGGAAGAAGTCCGACTCCAGAGATGAAGACAGCAAAGACACCAAATCCACCGACCCCGACAGCACGGGAGGACCGGGCCCCAACCCCGTGCCCACCTCCAACTGCGGCGGACCGAGCCCCACCGGAGGCCAGGTCAACACCACCGGGAGCGGCCAGGTGGACCAGGTGAAGACCTCCGTGTCCACCGGCATGGGAGTGACGGCACCGAGCCAAGGCTGGGCCACCGCCCCGGGGACCATCACCTCTATCCCGGACTCATTGGGCGGGCCGTTCGCCAGCGTACTGTCGTCTTTGCAAAGACAGAACGGAGCCAAAGCTACATTAGTAAAGACCAGCATGTTCTAATGACGCCGGGGAAGAAGAGCAGAGCGGAGGAGGAGAGACACGCGCCCTCATCCTCCGGACACTGAAAAAGCAATTGCAGAGACTCAAGGACAATAAGAAGCAGTTAAAAAGAAAACTACAATCCACTTATTTTATTTTTCTGCCTTGCGCCGTTTCTTGTGCTCAGTGGACACCTTTGCTGTAAAAATATCCATCTTGACAAGTCATGTTGTCTTAGAATCTTTTTTTTTTCTTAAAACAAGTGCAAGTCGGACGAAAACTTTTCCAAAGACTGATCCTGCAAAGAAACAGACACGTGACTGAACTGAGAACAAAGTGACACATGTGTCCAGATTCCTCGTGCGTAAAAATCAAAATAAGACATCTCGAAGCAAAGTTGTTTTAAGAAACACATTTAGGACTGAGCTGTGGATGAAGGGACTTGTTAAGATGAACATTTTTTTGTGTAGCAAAAGGAGCCTGGTTATCGAGTTCAACAGCTGCTTTGTTCGGTAGAGAGACCTTTAATATCCAGCTGTGGATGCTCTCTCTCTCTCTCAGCAGAAGATGCATTTTGCTTTTTCCTCTATAGACCCTGCTGTTTGGAAGTGGCCTCTCTCTCAGCTGTGTTTCTGTTCAGGGCTGCTCACAGTTTAGTTTCTTTAAATTATCGATATAAACACAATTATTTCCTCGAGAGTAAAAAAAAAAGGCACAAACTTTACTGCAATGTTCACCCCTGACAGGAAATCTGTGTGTTTTGTGTGTCTTTCTACGGCAGTGTTTTTGTGGCTCAGATTGTATAGTGTTAATACGTATTATTGTCTCCTATAGTTGAACCATAGGCCATACTCCCTCCTCGTAGATGGATCATACAAGTCTTTTTGATGTTTTACAAAGATTCCCTCGGAAGAATTTATTTTGGGTAAAAAAGAAAAAAAAAGGGAATGGATGCAAACATTGTATTTATTTCTATATAATTTGCATGTTGTCTCTGTCTGATTTTTCCAATGAGTTCCCTTCCATTTTGTGAGCATTATGTAACATGTTTTGTCCAGGATCTGAAAGTTATTTATATGTAGGCAATGAATGCTTATATTTAAGAAGGAAATATTTCTACATGTGCACATAGTTTTCCAGGTGTACCATTGAAATGGTTGTTGATGATAAAAAAATAATAATAGTCCAAGTTGCTTTGTCATGTTTTCTTTGGACCAACAAGTTATGGGTTATTATTATTGTTCTTTATTATTCTTCTAAAACAAGCCTCAGTCATGAATGAACCGTTTCCCCAGGTTTCAGCACCACGGACAGCTCCGCCTCATTCACTGAGGATTCAGTTTATTTTCTAAAAAAAGGTGAAAATAATTTCCTTTAGATGAACATAATGTCAAATCTAATGTTCAGAATAAAAAGAGAGGCTTTAGAAATACAACAGAATTAAAAAAAAAGTCACTCAACTGGAGAAAAGATGGAAAAAAATGCAAACTTAAAAAAAGGGCACAACTATAAATAGATTTTTTAAACTTATTTTTTCATTAAAGTTATATTTTAATGCTCCACATAGGACTGATTGGACATTTTACAGATGTTGCACCAAAATCTGTGACGTCAGATAATGATCAAACATCTACAGGTGAGGTTTTACTGCTGCAGACAGACCTGCATTAAATCCTGCTAATCATTTTTTGTTGTCATTAATGTTAAAATCTGGATCTCCGGGACACATTTTATGCCCCGATGTGAAGGTTTATGGAGTCACAGCTACCAGAACTTGAGACCATGTAAAAATATTAAGGTTGCATCTTTTTGACAACATCTGTTCAGGTGCCTCAACCTGAACCAAAAACCAGCCTGAACCTGAAACCAGTCATTTCTAAAAGATCTAATCATAATCTGACTTTAACTTTAAAGAATGAATCTGGAATAATTGAAGAGACTCCATTAAATTGTGTTAATGCACATTATTTTAAATTGCACCTGTTTTTAGGTTGTAGATAATTTTGTTTCATATTATAATATTTGCAACCTTCTTTTTTGCCAGATCTCTCAATGAGACTTTATGGTTAAATAATGATCAGAACACATATTAAAATGAATTAATAAATCAGGAGGGCAGCGCTGCAGAAAACATGATTTGAAGTGGAAACAGTTGGACTTTGGATTTCTTCTTTTAAGCATTTGATTTTTGCTCAGTCAATCTCATCCAAAGAATCAGATATTTAAAGTCTTTATTCATCACTTGTCTTCAGTTAGTTTCTGTATTTTGATTTTTTAAAAATATTATTCAAAATATAAGAGACAGAAGCAGCCAGTTTTAATTTATAACATTTTATTTATAAACATACAGTTTGCTATAAATGCCAACGCATTTAAACATCAAATGACTCTATATTTCGGATAGTGTTCAGGTGAATATTACAATAAATACAGAACAGACGTAAAGGTTTCATCCCCCAACTATCCTGTCTGAATCCAGAGCTCCGTCTCAAAGATCCTGCTAGAAGAGACTCAGCCGAGGTTTATTCATCAACTAAATGAGGATTTAAAAAAAAGGAAAAAGAAAATACACAATCGGAACAGAAGCTTAAAAATACTGTAGATCAGAGAGATGAACCCGGAGGAGAAGCTTGGCTATAGGAGGAGGAGGAGGAGGCTGCTAGTCTGCTTTCATACAGCAAATCATTTGGTTTTAGGCTTAAACGTGCATTTTTTTAAACATCCACAATACGTAACCGAGCTCTTCTCATACAAGTTCCAAAAAAAAAAAAGAAAAGAAGAAGCAAGTGACTTATAATGTGCAGCTGGCGGCACAGATCTTTAGTTTTCATCCAACCAAATATTGCACAGGTGCAACTGCTGCTGGTATGTGTGTTCGTATTACCTCTGCCATGTGACTAGATGCACTGGTGATTTTTGCGTTTTTTGTGTGTGTGTGTTTTTATAAATGAGTCCTACCACTGAGCAATTATCAAAATGATCTCAATTAAAAAGCATACAGGAGTCTATATCGCTCTAGAATAAAACAACATTCAAAATTAAATCAATGGTTTCCCCCCGCTGTAGATACGTCTCTAAATAGACCACATATGTGTTCCTCTGGTTTTTATCACTGCAAATCACTGAGGAATCACAGGAGGGAAATATGAAATTAAGGGTGTGGATGTAAAATAAACAGTACTTATCAACTGAAGTATGATGTGAAGGAGGGCTGCAGTCTGTCCGTCTGCAGTGTTAAGGGTTCAAATTTGGCCAAAGTCCCTCCCTACACCCCAGAAACTAAAAGAAAAAAAAGAGATAAAACACCATATAGCTGGTGTTTTTTTTTCCTACATCACCTTGCTTTCCTAAGGCACATTGAAGTCCTGACTTTCCAAGCGGACCGGCTGGCCGAGGAGCAACCTGCTGTGACCCAGAAGCACGGAAACAGCTCGCGAGAAGTCCTGTTATTGCCCTAATGATGAAACTACGTCCATAATATGTTTTATATTACAAGCTAATTGTATTGAGGAGCACAGAAGAGGAGACACAGGAGGTCGCTGAACATGTGACTTACTGTGTCTGTGGATCTAAACTGTGGGTTTATAGTGACCTTTATTGCACTTTCTAAATTAAGTTTTTGCATTTCAGCATTTCACTGAAGGGGAGTAGAATCATTAATATTGTTCAGATCCAGCCTGTTAAGAGAAATTAAAAAATCCAATCTGAGCTGCCTCATCATATAATCAGTGTTCTTTCCAGTTCATTGAATTTTCCAAATTCAGAAAATCTTTCCTTAATGATAAAAAAATCTGTAACAATGTGATATACTGCATTTCCATTATATGGAACTGAATGGTAAATATTCATATTTTTTCTTACCGGGACAATAGAATAATTCTACTTAATGGAGACTTGAACACGATGTTTTCTTGTCGTGTGTTCACTCTGACAGTATTGGACCTGTGTTTGACGCATCTGTAAATGTTATTGTGTTTTCTTTTCAACATGGCCGCCACCCCAGAACCGTCTCCCTCTCTCTCTGCCGCTGCATGATGAAACAGTCTGTGGTGGTACGTGGACCAATCAAATCCAGATTTCACTCACATATCAGATGACATAAACACGAAGAATGTTTTTTTTTTTTTTTTCAGACTGTCCCCAGATCCCTGTTTGGCCCCATGATGAATCTTCATTGGTTACTGAACTGCAGAGGATGCAAAGACCCCGACACGCTGTGAAGGACATGGTTTGCAGATAATCGGGTTAAAACGGGGATGGGGTTTCTTGTGCTTTTCTGCCGAGCGTCACAACGTGGTTGGCTGTCCGGCCGCTTGAAAGGAAAGAGAAAGAGAAGGAAATTCTTATAAACCGCAACTGTTTATGTTTGGGATTTTAAGGTCAAAGTCATGCAGCTCTAATGAAACCTCTTAATTCAGATAATGACTTTCGAGTCTTTTGATTGAGTCTCTGATTTGATTTTGTGGTTTTCAGATCCCCGATGATAAAAGTAGCTGCGAGTTTACGTGAGCTGTGTCTTTCAGAAAACACGAACTTTTGCTCTTATGCAGACAAAATGAAAGGGAAGGAAAGTGACTGTCATCCTCTCGCAGCTGCTACAGCTCCAGTCTCTCTTCCTCCTGTGTGGCTTCAGATCTCTCGCTCCATTCAGCCGAGCTTCACTGTGTCTGACACGTCTTTATTAAAGCTGCACTGAGTGGGGATCTAATATTAAAATACAGTCGTGTTATCAGCTGCACAGTGGGGCCGCAATAAAAAAAAAAATGAAACCTTGAAATACAACTTAAATCTTTATAATAAAATAGTGTCAGTGTTACTTTGAAAACAATAAATCAAACAAACTTTTTGTCTTTTCTACCTGGTTTATGAGCATCTGATCCACTGCTGGTGCTACAACACCATCACATTATTGAAAACTGTATTTATTCATCAGTGAAACTATGAAATATGGCCGACATTAGCAAACTATAAGGAACAACAACATCTAACTCTTTTTTTTAAATAATGATTCAACTCTGTTTATCAGCATCATGTAACAGGAAAGTTCATTTCTGGCAGTTGTGTTGTTTGATTTTCATGATGGTGGCTGATTTTGAACCAGGTGACAGAAATTGATTTAAACATTCAACCATGATTTCAAGTTGTTATTGATAACTTCCAAAGGACTGAGCGTCCTCACGCAGGTTAATTATCAGATCTCTTATTGCTCTTTGTCCCTTCTACTCCCTGAGATCCTCGGATGTGTCGGTCCTTGTTGTTCCGAGGTTCAGGTTAATACACAAAGCTCTTTGCTGTCAGGGCCCCTGGACCTTGGAACGACCTGCCTGAGGCTGCAGACTCTTTTCAGCTTTACTTTTAAAAGCCCATTTTTAAAAAAAATGCTTTTTGTTAATTTAAATTATGTTTTATGACATTTCATTTGTTCTCTGCTCTGTGTGTTTTATAATGTGATTAGTTTTTACATCTCTGTTTGTTTTAGTGTCTCTGTATTTAATGTGTTCTATTGTAAAGCACTTTGTAACTGTGTTTTGAAAGGTGCTGTACAAATAAAGTGTATTATCATTATTATTATTGTGTGAGAGAAAAACACTATCTGGACACAAACCGCATGGCTACTGTTTCAAAATCAAAGAATCTATTTATTAATCAGAACATCCCTATTTTTTTGAATTTATGAACAATTCTCTGTCAAAATCAGCAGTCTCTCTCTCTGTCTGTCTCTCTCTCTCTCTCTGTGTCTCTGTCTCTCTCTCAGCGCTGTCCATGGTTCTGAACGTCTTGGAGACTCAGCTTCACCAGAATAATCTAAAATTACTTCACTCCAAAGATGAAACTAAACTAACTTGCTCAAATATCAGCGGAGACATGTCCCTACTGTTCATAGACAAACCTATGCCCTTGGACAGAAGACAGACAGAAAGGGGCAAAAGACAAAAGAGAGATGGAAGAAGAACATGGGAGAGAGAGAGAGAGAGAAAGAGAGAGAGAGAGAGTGGGGTGGAGGGACTTACAGCGGGAGCGGATGTAGCACTGATGGCAGTTGAGGAGGCCGTTTCTGATCCGGACGTCCGTCCCTGTGGTCGTGTCGCCTAACTGTCCCTTACACACCCCACACTAAAGAGAGAGAGAGACACAGAGGGGGACATTTTAGTTCATATTGATTTTTCATGAAATTGTTGCTATTACAGGTGAATGATAACAGGTAAGGCTATTGTTATTTCTAATAGTTTACAAGCAACAATAGAGGTCTATGGGACAGATGAAAAAGCTCAACAGCAAATGATTGTTGCCCAACACACAACACACTACTAATACAATTAAATTAATAAAATTAAATAAAAACAGAGAACTATTGTGATAATAAAAAGCAGTTTTGAGAAGACAAGTGTTCTGTCCGTCACCAACCTTAAAGCATTGAATGTGGAAGTAGAGACTGAGGGTCTCTATGATCATGGCTGCTCCCTTCCCTAACGGCTGCCCACAGCTGGAGCACAGCTTCTTCCCACTGACAGACCTACAGGAGAGAGGAAGAGGGAGTGAAAGAGAAGGGGCTGTAAATTATGTAAAGTACTGATTATTTTTCTGTTACACCAGTTCTTTAGACAGAGAATATGAAAGAGAAACAGAGTCAATAAGCTGTTGTGGGGTCAAGTATTTTCCATTCCGCTGCCTACAATGTTTTTCTGTCTTTGCTGTTTTTATTTGTATTTCTATTGATCACGTTCCTTGTGTTCAGTAATGTTCATCAGGGTCTGTAGCTTGTGACAATGTCATCATGTCTGGTCCCGTCACTGATATTAAGAAGATAAGTCTTCTTGTGCTTCGTGTGTCCTAGTTTTCAAACAATTGTGATTATCATAGTATTTCAATGAACCACGACTGCAGATGTGCAGTTACACTTCTAGAACACTCTGCCACATTTCTAGCAGCCTTTAAGAAAAGTACATTTAACTGTAAAACAAAGGAAACAGACGAAGCAAAATGTTTCCACATGTTGGATTCTAATTATCACTGCATTCAAGGGTCCTTGCTGCAGTGGTACATGTCATGAGATGGGTGGAGAAATGTAGGCAGCAGGAAATGACAATGCAGAAATGAAGCGCGCCCCCCTCCCTCCACGCGGGCTGTTTGTGATGCAGTACCTGTTGGGTGCTGGAGGCAGTGTGTCTGGAGGTGGTGGACATGCTGCAGGGGGTTTTGATGAGCTGCGGCCCATGTTATGATCAATGGGACCGATCCTGGAAATGGACAGCAACATGCAATGTGATGATGACTCACAGCTACAGCCACTCGATTGGCTGCCAGAGAACCAATGAAAGCCGAAACAAGCCGAACAACCGAAATGTACTCAGCAATGTGCAGAAACATAGGCTTACTTTATTCTTTTCAATGCAGGGTTATGTGTTACTTTAGTGTGTGATTCTAATAAACATTTCTCTTGTCATAGACTGTTGTTTTTCATGTGGAGAAAGACTATGGAGGGAAATACAGGTACAAGATGCCACCTGCTGGTGAAACAGATTAACTGACGGTGTTACAAAAAGAGGCAGAGCCAGAGTCCTGATGGTCACTATTCTGCTATTTTGAAATATGTATCCGGTGTAAATATGCGATACCCTGTGCTACCATCATCATTATCTTCCCTCCCTATTCCTCCAACCAAACCAGTACAAACACAGGTGAAGTTCAGTGACTGAATGAGCTCTGTGTTTGGGGCAGACAGTCAGCAGGCAGCTGTCAATCAAAGTGACGGCACTCTTCATCTAAATCTATTTGGATGTCAAATAAGCTGTGTGATGACATGCAGGCAACCATCATTAAACAAAACACAACAACAACACAAGGAAATAAAAGGATGTTTAGAACGATAGATGTAAAAGAATCTTCTTAATCATGTGACTTGACACATGAAACTTGAAACACTTGTAACTTGAAGATTTAACTGTGAACTGTGATAATGAGTCCATACTGGTGCTGTTAATAGTGCTTGATGTCTTGTAGCTCATATCTGCACTCATCTGTTAAAAGGACACAGGCTCACAGTCTTGTGCATGAGAGCAGTCTGCTCTTAACTTCTGATGCATAAGAGACAAATGGAGGTGAAATATGAGAGACTGAACTCTGGATAAACAAACAAACAAAAAACCCCCCACAGACTTCTTGTCTCAGTCATCACACGCCTCTCACAGGCCTCTCACACACACATTCACACACCTCCTGTCTCCTGCAGGACGGCTGGGCTTGTTGCTGTCTGCTGTGGGCTCCTGCTGTTTCTTCACTGGAGTCGAGGTTTTGGCCGGCATGGAGGGAAGTTTCTGTCCGTTCTGCAGACTGTGACCGTGCGTCTCTGCCTTACTGCTGCTCTGACTCATCGAGCTGAGGATCAGAAACATGCTGAGATCAATTCTGCGTCACAACAATAAGATGACTTGAAAAGTACAGTGGAGACACATGAAGCTCAAGCAAATGGATGTGAAAAAGTAGGAAAGGCACAAAAGTAGGAAAGGCCAACCTGTTTCTCATGTTTGGTATTATGCATTATGGGCACATGAGGCCTCATTTTAAACCACAGTTGCTCATTATTTCAGTCTATAATGCAGCATTCATTACCACTTGAAGACAGTTCACGAACCTTCTGCCTGTTTTCATGCTGTCGTCAGCGGTGCTGATGTCACTGGTCCTGTCGTTTTCTCTCCGTTTCCATTCCACACTCTCTGTGCTCCCCCTCTGTGCCGGCCAATCACAAACAGGGAACAACCAATCATTCAGGTAATTCTAACCAATTGGCACCAGAGTACCCTCCTTGGCTGATAAAAAATGAAGGCAAGCATCTAACAAACTAACTATCTAGAATCAGTCAGTCACTGACCGAGTGCCTCTCCATTAGTTCCTGCTTGCGTTCCCAGTCTGCCAGAGAACGGACGATGGTGTCCTGGGGCTCTGAGGTGGAGGAGATCTCCCCTCGGCTGGGGGAGGGCAGGGCCGAGGAGCGGGGAGTCAGAGGGGTCACAGTTTCCTCCAGTATCCTACGCTCCTGTGATGGGAGAGCAGGTGAGTTACCAATAACATCCAAGTATCATCATGGGTTGAGATTATCAGGCAGCAAACACACTTTTCTTTTTAAAAATGCACAATTTAATTCATGCCCTCATCCAGAAACACACCAATCCTGATTCAGAAGTTACAATAAAAACAAGTTCAAGTGTCAACATGCACACACCTCCTCGTGGTACTTCCTCTCCTCCTCTGCCACCTCCCTCTGCGCTTTCTCCCACTCCTCCTTCAGCTTCTCCTGCTCGTGCCGGTACTTCTCCTGTCACCATGGCAACAGACACATGAAATACAGCACGGAGCCTCATCGTAGAGGAAGAATAAACAGTGTGCAGGTTGATATTTAGCAGGAAAACAGAGATGATGCACAGACGTATTTGGCATCAAAAGGGCTTGAGAGGTTTCAGTCGATCACAAAGTTCTCTCCTGCTTAATTTATACCAAGAAAGAATCTGACCTGGAAATTCTGTTGTAATTAGTGATAGACTATATAAAACATCCATGTGTGATCAGAATGAACTTTAAACATAAGCCTTGACTTAGAGATATAAATGAATACAAAGGGAGTTTGCTATAATTCTGTTGTGGCTAGACATTTGTTCAGATATGATATTTGTGTGTTTGGGATAAAAAGTAAACAAAGAGACCAGAAGCAGGCACTGCGGACAAAAGGCAACAGCAGAACATGCAGAGCCTGTGGAGCACAGGGTTCCTACACAAGTTTCATTTCAAAAGTCTTAATTTTTTCATAAATTAATTTCAATAAAATGTTCCTCGATATGTGGTACTGTAATAGTCTTTCACTCTTTTCAGGCTTGTGTAGGAACCCCACAAGAAAAGGACAAATAAACAAGCTTTAGAGAGAAAGCAACTTAAGCAAGACAGATGACAGACCAAGATCGAGCCACAAATTAACAACACAGAATCAACAAGGGGGGCAACAAGCACATTGATGCACCAGACATTCATCCATTTCATCTCATCTCAAACAGTCCTGCAACAACCGGAAAGCAGAGAAATTTGTTCTGTTAATCTGCTATTTTCCAGATTTATTTATCAGGCACTGCACATGAGTGCAGCATATCATGGATACCAATGAATCCTTTAAATCTTTAAAAACATGTGGACCTGAGATGCATCTCTGATTGGTTGAGGAGAGAGAGGGTGATCTGGGCAGCAGCAACAGCAGTAACCTCGGACAAAGTCCTCCTCTGTGTCTGTGCATGAGATGAAGATAGTGAGTGGATAAAACCAAAGTCGAGGTTCTTCCACTGCACAAAATCGCCCTCTAGTGGTCAAAGTGCGCACATGAAGAGTTGGGGAGTGTCTTCGGAGGAGGATATGCTCAATATAAAACAAACATGAAGGCAAGCTTTGCAAGTAGCAGTGAAATGTGGTTAATCCATCTGACTCTGAGCTGAGCACAGACTGTCACACAGCATCAGACATTTTTTTTTATCCACAAATCACCCACTCAATACTTACTGTGATGTAATGCCTGGCTTATGCAGTGACTCAAGCGTAGCTTACTTGGTAACAAATCATTAAAACCTGTCTGCCATGCAAAATACAACTTATGCAATTCGCCTTACTTTTCTTAATTCGCTCTACTGGTGACCTGCTGGGCCCATTGAGGTACATTGTTAAATTAAGGCCAATAGTCTATACCAGGATATCCAGAGAGCCTATGTCCTTCTATGTATTATTTAAGCTATTGGATTACGTATTACTTCATTTGTGACAAAACATCACTTATTCTCTAGTGTCAAAATAACTTGACACACATATCTTGCCAAGTCAAGCCAAGTGTCAAAGTGTAGCTGCTAAATGACAGATACCAAATTAGTGTGTTATACCAACATTAATTGTGGCCAAACAGGCTTATAAAGCTATAAATGCTGAATGAACATACAGACAACAATTTACCTCAACCATTTTTTCTTTTATCTGGGACTTGTTTGCACACTCAGTTGCTCAAACTCAACAGTTATTTATAGCTAAGTGTCTGTTCTGCACCTAATTCTCACAGTGCTGATGCCTTGCTCCATCACCCACTGAGCTCCAGACTCGTGAGCAGACTCATGCGTCATGCTTTACCCTTTGAGGTATACTGTGTACCTGCAGCATGCGCTCCTGCTCTTGCTGCCACCTTTCCTGACGCTTTCGCTCCTCATCCGGGTCCCAAGACCAGCGGTCACCCCGCCTGGCCTGGGGCAACACCGGAACTGACACCTGATAGACCGCAACACACACAATCACACACACACACATCAACGTGCACAAATACACACATGACACACAAATATTCATGCACACATTCACCCCCACAAACCGATCAACATTCACACACCAACACACACAATCTCACCCAACCATGAAGCCGATGAAAAACCAATAGATTGATTGGCATATACACACAAACATACACACATATACACACACACACAGATCAACACCAGTGTACACACAAACACACACACACACACACACATCCACCACAGGAGAAGAAGAAGGGACGGGAGGAGACAGAAATAGTTGGTCTACCACAACAGCACTACTCCAATGCTAGCCAAAGGACTCCTACTAAGGAGAGAGAAGACAGAGAAAGAGACAGATGAGCTCAAAGGAAAACGAAAGCAGTTTCGGCCATTTCTACAGCATCCTCATCTGGCATGCTACACGAACAGCTCTGTGTGTCCTATGATATGTAGGAGAGCCTTGCAATGTGACACAGTGAGTTCAGAAAAAAAAAAATACACTAATGTCTGATCTCAGAAAATGATGAAACTTAGAAATCAATTTTATGGGATCGTGAGATACAATCATCCTAGTTTCTAAAAGGCAGGTTGTTAAGTTTTGAACACTGACAATGAAAGGTATTAATGCGTTATGTTTATATTTGGATGAGAGGCATGTTTATAAACCTGGTCATTTTTACTCAATATTACCTACAGACTTGTGTAATTTGCTTTTTATTTTTCCTGAATTTCTACCACATTTTCAGTGCTTGACTTCTGTTTTTATGTCTGTGTACATGAAGAATGTTAAACTAAAACACTGTAACCCAGCAGGTAATAAGCCAGATGAGAAGCAGTAAAAGTTTTTCACAGTCTGACCACCACGTGTAGTCAGATGATGCTTTTTACTCACGTTTCCACGTGAATCCTTCTCTGCAGCCTCTGTAGAGGAAGTGTGAGAGGGAACATAGTTAAAATGTAATTTACACATATATTTTGGACACAGGTGATAAAGTTAATGCCTTCTGATGGAGCAAATATTTAGGAAAATGACAACACGCCACGTGTTGGTTTGACAACCTAAGGAGTAAAGATGCTGATGAAAGAAAACAAAGAGAGACCAGTGACAGAAAACCAGTCCACCAAGAGCATCATACCACATCCGGAATTAACTGATAAGTAGTTGTTTTTTCTTTCCCTCCAGCTTTTAATTTGTCTTTATGTTTTAATGTATTTAACTATACATTGAAACCTTTTCAAAATCACTTGCTGAATGAGACTTTATGTTGCAGCTTTTGGTGGAACAGTCAGCAATGAAAAGCACAATGAGGCAAATATAAGACTGATAATTAAAGTAAAGCAGGTCACTCATTTGTAGGTCATCCACAAGCATATGCATAAATTGCCATGGCTGACCTACTTCACTGGATGTTCAGGAAAGACTATTCTTACTGTGCATCCGAATAAATATGACATTAATGTGAATCAAAAAGATGTACCCTCTTCAGTAATACTACAGACTTTAAGAATAACACACTGATCAACTCTAGCCCAACTCCGCATTTGTTTGATTGCACATAGTATGAGAAACTTCACAACACATTTAAAACACAGACAGAGAGAGCACATCACTGATCATCCACAACTCTCGGAAAATGAGTGAAAAACAAGAGATGGGACTGAAGGGCTGTTGTCCAACCCTTGAAGAAAAGGCAGGGAGACCCTGTGCATTCAGCACCTGGGGACGGAAACATGAGCTCCACCGATGAGTGAAGGGGTTTACCTGGCGGAGCGAAGAAGTCCCAGCGTAACTTAGGGTTGCTGGTTGCCAGCGGAGACCTGATACTGTGTGCAAACTCTATAGCGAAATAAAAAATATGTGGGTGGAAGGAAAAGAGGGAATGAGGGAAGGAAGGGAGGGAGAGGAGCAATAAGGGATAGAGAGATGTCAAAACCAGGAGTTGGTATGGACATCGAGAGAACTGGGGAAGGCTTTTATAGTTCTGCTCCTGTGCTACTTTAGGCTAAACGAATTGTAAGTAGACTAATCTTTAGTTTTTAAGGGGATTGTAATTCAGATTTAGTAAAGAGTCAATGTGTTTTCTAGTTCTAGTGCACTAGAGGTTCGAGACAATCCTAACTTGAGGGCCAAAAATTCTGAATAAAGACAGAAAACAAAGCAACAACTAAGCAGTGCAGGAGAGGTAATAGTTTACCTAGATCTCAGGTGTAATTAGCTTGTGTACCCATCTACACTGTGATAAACAAAATGGGGGCTTTAGTGTAACAGCCAATTACAGGAAAATCATTGTGAGTTGAACAGATAAGAAAGGTGAAGCAGGAGTTTGTGCAGGTTGCCAAAATAAGTTGATGAGCCCCTTAAACTCTAATTCCAACATCTTTTTGTACAACAAAACAGAACGAGCGTCAGACTGAAAGGCAAAAGGGAAAAAAGCCAGCAAGGAGGACAAGCTCATCAAACAAGGAGATGGAAAAGAAGCTGCTGGCTTGGTTTTTGGATTTGAGGAGTTCACTGACCTGCTGTTGTTTCTATTGGTGGGTGATATTCAAAGGTTTCTGGTGTAGCTAAGCTTGGTACATTCTCTCTTTTCTGTGACGTCTCCTGGGAACTGGAAACACTTGCCTGCAGTGAGATTTACAGATTATCATTTAGACGAGTGGGTGATCATTTCTATAGACGTATTTGGTGGCAAAAGCTTACATTAGTTTGGTAAACAGACTCACCTGTGAAGTTACTGGCTGAATTTGCTGAGTGCTGATCTCAGACTGGACAAGTTTGGAGATCAGCTCAGTTTCATTTTTTCCTTGTTCTTGTTTAGCTTCTGAAAATACAGACAACACACTGATGTTTAAATGATATGAAAACAGAAAAGTAACAAATTTCTTTTACATTTTCCCCCCTAAATTCTTTTTCTTCTTAATGTTTTCCAAAAGTTCAAGCTGAAATTGCAATTGTCCATTATACAAGTCTGTGAGCAACCACAAGGGGTCAGTATAGCAGCGTGCTGTTCAGACCTGCAGGTTGTGTTTGTTGAGCCGCAGCATTTGACTTCTCCTCCTCTGGAGCAGCTCCCGACTGGCCTCTAGTCTTTCCAAAGCTTTGTTCTGGCTTCTGCAGCTCCTGTTAAGGTCACAGATAGTTTCCAAGTTGAATAATGAACTAAACAAACTCGAGATGTAGAGGCCTGTGTAGTGCATGAGGTACTTAAAAAAATAGATTCCAGTCTTGAAGAGTCAAATTACAATAATTAGATTAACTTGCTTAAACCGGGCAAGATGGTAAATGCATCTAAAAGCGAAGAGCAGATGACAGAGATGATGATATTACAGGCAACTTTCTGCCACATTGATGATCTCTTTTAATCTGCCTAGTTCAAAGTTTTACTTTCAGGCTTTACTGTCGTCAAATATAAAAAGATCATAATCCTGACCGATGGGAGTGAGGTTGGTCGACTGGGTGGTGTCGAATGCTCGATGACTTTCTCTTCTTGGACGTTCTTAGAAGCCGGTTCTGTGCCATCCTGTGCCTCGTTGGCCTTTGATGACACTGGGCTTTCTCCTCTAGTCGAGGTGTGTGAACTACGTGTTGGCGAGGCTGTTGATGAGGGAGCATCTACACTGTTGTTGCTGGTTTTGGATGGGGATGCCTGGAAATGAGGAGGAGATTCCCTCCCTTGACTCTCAGGTGTGGTGGGAGCGTCGGCATTTCCTATGTCACCGTTGACTCGGAGCAAACCATCCGCCTAAACCAGAAGAGAACATTGGCTTTATGTTTTGGAGTTTTGACTAATTTATTAAATTTCTTTAAATTGGTTTTGGTTGTATTCTGATTAATTCTAAGCAATTCTGAATTATTTCTATATTAACAATAGAGTACATATGAGTACATTTGTGTTTGTATGTGACTTGTATTGTGTTAAATTTAAGTTATTTTCCAGCTCTAAATTGAATTTTATCACAATATACATAGCATCAGTGTCTTTTGGAGGAATCACTGCCTGAACCTCAGCTACAGTCAGGCTGTTCTAGTGCAAAATATTTTCAACAGTAAACAAAAACAACTAAAATTTGAAAACCCCAAGCCTGAAAACTCAGTGCCTTCATTTGTGGTCATTATCAGCCTTTCATCTCTGTTCGTTATTAGCTATTCATCTAGCTCACAACACCATGCTGGCCTCTATGACAAAGAGCCACTAATGTATGTGTGAGGAGCTCCTAGCGAGCGGTAACTTAAGACACAGTGGTGGAGTTGGGTGAATGCAGGCTCTCAGTCTGCCCCCCGACGCCTCCACCTTCTCATCCCTCTCCGAGCAGCCTGTGTGGGCCCTCTTTGTCCGCTGGGAGCCCACTTCACATTGAGAGGGCCCTACTTGTCAACTTCTTAAGTCAATAGGGAACAGAGGGCTCCATTCAAAGCCAGGCTCCGCTCAGACTCCTGACAAGACATTCCAGAAAAGTGCTCAGCTCCATTAGGTCTGGTAATAACCTGCCCCTCCCTCCACGCCACACCAAAACATAAGATCTCATTTTGAATATTCCCATTTGGCAATTTTTCCAGAAGAAAAGGAAATGGATCCTGTTGAGAGTACTTGGAGCTAAATTGAAACATTACATGCTTCTTCTGGGAGGGGAAGTCTTGTGTTTTCCTAGAAACCAGCCGGTTCATCACCATGGTGGTTCTGTGGCATTCTGCTGTAACTGCCAAGAGAGCTGGAGGGGAATTTACCCACCAGTCTGTGATGAGGGCAGCCAACGCTGGGAAGTAACCACATGTGAAGTGGTCAAGACCTCAATCATGCCCTCTGCAGAGCTGTTTTGGCAACACTAACCAAATCCAAATCATTCCATGTATGTACGAAGAGACCTTTATCATCACAGTTTGAGAAACTTCAAAAGAGTTAACACTGTGGGCTGTAGTCTAGTGGGAGATTCCACTGTCACATCCAGACAGATGAAAAGGCAACGTCCAACACGGCCTTCAGAGAATAAAAGAAAACAAAAAACAGCTCTATATAACTGTACAATCAGCAGCTAAAAACTGTCTCGTCTTTCCTTTAAGTGTCTGCCTGGCAGCGCTCTATTTATTTATTTATTATTTAAATGCATTCATGCACACTCCATTTAGAGACAGGTGGTCAGCTGGTCCCAGGTCTGCTGGCGCGCTGTTATGCTACTGCCATCACGCCTCCACATGACTCTGTTCAAAGCATCTTAATGGCTGAAGCTATAGAGGGGTACAGCTTCAAAACAGTGCTAGCAGCTAATATTTACAGACAAATGCATGCACATACACACAATTAGCTAATTTATTCATCCTTCATAATATAATATAAGAGCCAACGAGCAAAGGCTGTCTCATGAATGTCTCAGAGTCTCACCTTGCTGGGCCATGGTTCAGCCGATGTGGGTCGGGACTGGAAGTAAGGCTTGGGCGTCAGCAAAGGCACCGGTTTGGGCGACAGGCCTCGGGTGGAAGGCGGCTCAGATGAGCGAGAGCGAATCTGAGGCCGCTGGTGTGAGGAGTCTTTGGGAAACTCCTCGATTCGCGCCTCCAGTGTAGACGTGAACTTTGGAGCCGGGGCGGACTGCTGGCGCAGATACCTCATGGGCCCGTTGGGGTCCATGTCAAAGGGGTCTGGGGTCGTTGGGGAGGCGGACAGGGAGAGGGAGAGAGGGAAGGGTGAGCAGGGAAAGGAGGGATCGGCAGATATGCTGCGGTCCAGGAGCTTTGGCAGCTGGAGGCGTTCAAGAACTGCTTCACTGATGGAGAAACGCTGGGCGTAACGATGGAGGATGCTCGCCGCCTCATCGGGGGTTCTGGCTTTTCTGTACGCATCTCGCAGCTCCTCCTCACGACGCTCCCTGGTGAAGAGGGAAAGAGGAACAGGAGGGATACAGCAAAACAGCTGTGTCAAAAGTGAAGCAACCGATATGATGAAGATATCCATTCCTGCTTAATTAAACTTAAATCAACTCCAGGACACCTTTGAGCCCATTAACAAGAAGTAGTAGAAGAAGAACATTCAATTCTCTTCTGTGTATTTGCTTGTGTGTTTTTACTTACTTGTCCTCCACTATCTCTCTGTAAGTCTTGATGCTTCTCCTCCTCCTCTCACAGGTGTCTCCAGTCATCAAGTGCTCCATCATCTTCCTCTCCTCCTCCTTTTTGATTAGGTCCTGGGAAATACTCCTCCTCCGACTTTTCCATCGAGCCAGGTCCTGACACACACAGACATATTCGAAGTTTTTCAGTTCCAAGTGAAACAAGGCGAGAGGGCTTGGCTCTGCAGAGCTGTGAGACCCGAAGCACTGCTGGGGCCCCAGAAAACTGATTTAAGATTTCTAACTGGGGCACAGCAAAAAAAAAAACTTTGCGCTTCAGCCTGCAGGATCTAAAATCATTGCGAATAGCTGATAAACTCCTGATAACATAAAGACAAGAAACCAAAACCGTGCAGATGAGACAAAATCTACTGGGAGTTAAAATATAATCTCAACGCAGGAAAAAATATATGAGAAAAGTCATCTTTATCAAAAATAATTAAATAAATGCACATAGACGAAGAGAAATGAAAATAGTAACATTAAGTCAGACAAATCTGAGACACTTACATCCTGCCAGTGATCATCCTCTTCCTTCATCTTGTTGTACTGGTTGTGCATCAATTCATGACGCACCTGACTGTGGGGCTGCAAGATGGCCTCCTCCTCACCACGCATGTCGATCATACTCATACTCCTAATGGGAGGAGGGAGGGAGAGAGACAGACAGAGAATATGGATGATGAAAAACATGTGTTGACATGTCATTTCCAGAACAGGACATGGTTTAGTTTTCATGTTTTTTGTAATACTGTTAGTGATTCCATACATTTCCCTCAGTGCATTGTACAGTAAGTACAGTATGTTGCTGGGATTCACAGCTGTCAAGTGGAACACAGTAAAAACACTGTAATCCTCTAAACCTTTTTCAAGACTAAGCAGTGGCTAAAAAGATGTATAAAAAAAATAAAAAAAAGCAGTGAAAAACATTCCCCCCTGAGTTGATGTTCCACCTAAAATCTCTGTTTATACAGCAGCATCAAAGAAAACATGTCATCCACAAAAATGATTTTGGATCAGTCCACCATGACAAAGGGAACCTGTAACTAATGGCTCAGTACAGATGCCAAAATAAGATTTTTTAGAGAAGCCATGAATGAAAAAACGTGCATTTCAAAGGTAACCTCACACTCACCCGTTGGTATAACTAAGATGTCAGAACCAAAATTACATTCACAATTTTTTTAAAGGATCCAACCCATCTGCCCCTCATTTCCCCAACATTTCTCCCTCTCAGTAATTTCCCTTTGGTGTGTTCTTTTGAATGATCCCACATTGCTTCATTGTTTCACATTCAAATGCTCTTTCAACAGGAAATGCATCACATTAAACATGTTAAGATGCCAATTAATAGGGTCATTTGAAAATATCAGCTTCAGGTGAAGCTGATATTTTTCTGGATGTAAAACATTTAGTAACATGTAACATGAGAAGCCACAGCCAATATAGTCTTCATACAGTCAAAGACCTGATAATGGTCTTCATATTTCTTCAGTCAGTAATGTTAGAGCATTCATTTCATTTTCAGACTACAGACAAGACAGTGAGACGCAGCCTCATTGTTAGGAGCATGTAGCTGCATTGGTTGTCCATCACAGACTCAGAATGGAGGAAACACTATGCTCTTGCTTAAATAACTGTCCTGTTCTTTACAGTCAACAGTTTTAAGACTCAGAAAATTGATGCATTGACTCTTAAAGTGCTCACTCATTGTCAAATGTTTAATGAAGCCAACAGGTTATTGGGTGGACCACAGAAATTTATAGCAGGAGAAAGTTTTGAACCTAGCAGATGACTGACATGCTATTTCATTTTAAAAGTTCTGTCCAGTGGGACGGTTGGAGGTACAGGTGTAATCTGTACATGGACCAATGCTGCATAACTATCTCATCCTCTACATCAAAACTTTTAAAAAAACATGCCTTTGAGTCATCTCCTGGCTATGAATCCTCTCTCCCGCATCACGAAAAGCGGCACTTTTTGCATTAGCTTTTAGCAGCAAACGAAATTACCATGATGAGTTTTTTAATGGGATGTTGGGAGGGTGGTTGAAATGGTTGTTACATGAAACATGCAGCTGGCAGAAGCAGTGTGGTGATGATGGAGAACAAGAGTTTGTTAAATCCTCTGAACGGTCATGACTGCAGGCACTTGGAATAAATCTGAGAGGGATGGATTGTCGCCAGTCAAAAAGGCAAAAAAGCAGGTCCACTAGATTTATTGGGAGCATATTTTCCTATCTCAGATCAGTGTTAGGCACTGTCAAAAATGTCCAAGTCATGTAACTTATTTTTATTGACGCAAGTAGGAAAAATCTGCTTAACTGGGAGACATTTTTGTTTTCTGTGCAAAGAAAATATTTTAGTAAATTTACATAAGATCATCTTATTACAAATGTAGTAGTACTAGCCCTGACTGACTGTACCCACTCCTACTTACACCAAAACAGAATCGGAATTAATTACCATATTTGGAATGCTTTGGTCCATTCATTTAATTTTGATGACTAAATATATCTTAAAATATTGCCTGAAAATTCTTCAAGAGACGGCTGCCAGGATAAATTAAAGCACTCGCTAATGACATTCAGTAGAGAATTCCAGTGTCACATGAAAAGCCATTGAAGAGAACTTTAGAGAAGAGTACACCTCTGTTTAAAACACTTCACACTACATTCTTGTACTTTTTTTTATGAATACAAGATGATCAAACATCAATCAAACAAAAACAACACCACCAAAAAATCAAGTTGATGCCAACATCTTAAAGAAAGTTTGCTACTGCTATTATTTTAACCTCCAGCAGATTTTTTCCACTTGCACAAAAAAAAAAAGCCAATTCTAACACTTACTGAATGACTAAATGACTTATTGAGCGGGATTTGTTTTATAGCACAGCAGTGCCTGGCAAGACAGCTGAGCCTCTGAGTGGTAAAAGGACAACTTACTGTGGGTCATCTGACGCACTATGTGTGCGGCCGAATCTACAGAGTGCAGAGAGCGTGGAGAGAGAGCACAATCACAAATGAATACAAGTACACTCAACAAGGAAACAGGTCATTCACTCATGTGAATATTAAAACTTAGTGATGGAATATTTGATTGTTAGCTACAGGGTAACATACTGTAATGTGCAGATACAGATGAGAATGGGTTAGTTATGAGAAATCAAATCCATATCATTTACCAGATAAAGTTGATTAATAAAGTCTTAAAAAAGTTTGCCTCGTGGTTTTGAGTCTATGCACAGATGTAGTGTCAGTTTCTGGGTTGAATGTTTATCCTCAAACCAAGCACAAGGGGGCAGTCTTATCCATAATACAGTCAGAGCAGAACAGAAGACAAGTTTACTGTATCACTGCAACCCAAGACACTGCTAGACAAGATTCATACGGCAATAATCTTAGAATGCAGCTGACACTTAAAATATTAAAAAAGAAGCACATGCATCTTTTATTAGACAGCACAAGAGCAACATGAAGGATGTGGCTCTCTTTCTGTCTGTGACCACAACTTGTAGGTTTGGTCTTAACCATAAAGGTCTTCACACAGTCTTTTTTTTTATGGAGCTGCCTCTGTGATGTTGAAGGGGTGTGAGACAAAGTGTGGCCTGTGGTTTCTCGCCACAAGAGAACAAAGAGACTAAATTAAAAGAAGCCTCACTAAATCAAGACCAGATAGATGGTTTTCTAAAATGGCTATTTGCCATATGGTATGTTGTAGGAAAATGTCTGTTTGCTATATGTTTTTCTGTAGGAAAACGTCAGCCTGTGATACAGTGGGGATGCAGTAAAACCAATGTCATGTTACTGGTGTGCCTACATGGAATGGTCAATAATTGATTAATAGTTGGAGCAACTGATTGATTACCAAATAATTTTGATTCAAATTTGAATTGAATAAATTGAATCCAGTACTATCCCCTAGTTGGGTCTCCTGAAGAGATCAAAGGATGCAAACTAAAGCATGCAGAGTTAATCCACATTCTCGATTCTTCTTCTCCAAATTTCATAATAACAGACAAAAGCAAGTAAATGAAAAAAATGCACATTTTTCAGAGTTTCCATGCATTCTGTACAATATCAACTGTCCATAGAAAAAAATTGCATTCGTGTAAAGAGGGTCATGCAATCTTTAGGTCATTAAGTCATCCATATAGGAGCATTGCGGTCTGAGGTCGAGTCACATGCTGAGAGGCTGAGAACTCAAAAGGATCACTGGAATAGTAGATCCCTTGATATTAAAGTTGAATTATGTAGTTCTATTTCAGCGCGGTGGATATTCATAAAATGTGGTGTAGTTGCTGGATGGAGCTCACGTTGCTGGAAGACTGCTCTCCAACCAAGATGTCCCTCCTTGTCGGTCCTCACTTTCACTGCGAGCCCTTCCCCTCCGTCGGCCTGTATCGGCTGTTGCTGTGGTTGCTACGGCCGCGGGTACAGGAAGGAAGTGGGAGGGACTCGGGGTGGCGACGTGTTTGGGAGAGGTCAAGGTTCGGTGGGCCCGCTTCTCATCTTGCCCTGCATCTGCGTCTAAGGGGACACCGCCGACTCCCTTCCTCACAGCCACCGCCTCCTCCTGTTCTGTCACAGGTGGATGTTTCTCTGATGTGATGACGGGGCTTGTTGCAACCAAAGGGGTTGCCGTAGCGTTTGCTGCAAGAGTTGCTGAGTGGTGGAAGAGTTCCTCTGAGCACGAGCGAGCCGGAGTACTGCAGAAAGCAAAGCAAACTAAAACGTACTGCTGCCTGGTTATCATCCTATATCATCAGACAGCATTCCTCTGGAGGAGCCAAAATGGAGGCTTTTGAAGACATAAATCTAAGAAAATAGCATAGCATGGTCACAAACCCCTTCAGAGCAGAATGGATGTGAAAACAAATTGTCTCAAAGCCAAAGCAAAATTCACTGAACGCTCTGTTGTTTGTCATCCTGTGTTGAACAGCTACTTTTTGGGAGGCTTATTATTGCACTGTAAATTCCCAGATTGCATGGCAGGGAGGGAAAGGCTGTGAAAAGGCCAGGCTTCAGTTCCAGCCTGCTCAGGGTCAGGGAAGGAAGAAGACCTCATTTCCTTACATCCTGAGGGTGGGTCGCACGTTCATGTTCCCTGCGAGTGTGTGTGTGGGCATTTTTGTGTGTAACTCCTGTATGCATGGGTTTGTATTTGAAGGTGCGTCAGTTTTCTTTTTTTGTTCTTAGAATTTGACAAAGGGCAAGCATGATATTATTGGAAACTAGATGGCACTCAATCATATTTTCTTTGTCCATTTAAGTTTTATTTCTAGATTTAGATTTTTAACGTAGCACATCACTGTTGTTGTTTTAGCCATGCAGCCAAATCCCTGGTGGAACTGAAGAATAATGAATAATAATAATACCCTTTAAAATGTTTCATTTCATTTTGACATTTCTGTTTGAGCTGAGAAAAAGAGTAATCAGCTAATACACCCATCATATGTCTGGATGTCACCTCTACTCCTCTCCAAACAAACCGACAAAAACAACCAAATCGGCAACAGAACCATTTTCAAAAAGATGTGTCAACACAACTTTGATAGGCAACTGCAAAAACTGATATGTTGATGTTATAACTGTTTTTCAAAGCATGAACCCCTGGCAACACCAACATACACAAATTCCAGCCTCTGTTTTCTTGTGGAAAAAAGCAAGCTGTTACCAGCTAAAGACACTCATATCAAAGCCTTTTACAAACATCCGAAAAATCCCCCTTTTCCTTGGAACGCTGTTATATACAAGCCAGATTTCTACTGAGGATTCTTTCACTCCCTTGAAACGCTGACAATCCAATCAATGCCATATCATCGGTGCCAAAAAAAGCTGGAAAACTGGGGGTGTGACTCTAATAACTCTCCAACAGGACTGTGAATGAAATGTCTGCAGGACTAGGAAATAACACCGGATAGGGCTGGATTGCGAAATAACAACAAAGACCTAAACTGACATTTTTCAAGCCAGCAACATTGTGATTACACGCCACAGTGGACACTTCTGCACTGTGAAATATACAACAGCACTGACAGCTCGTAGTCTTCACCTTGTTACCTGACACAAAGTGTAAAATGTACGACCCCTGGCTGGCCTGCTGGGTAGACCTGTATAACAACAATATGCTCTACATGTGACTTTCACTGAACACTGAAACTCCTTGCTCTACATAAGAACAGCATTGGAAATGATGATCTGGTAAAGAGGAGAAAACCTGGATGAAAACACCAGCTGTGGAAACTGAATCTATTTTCTATCAAAGAATGATGAAAGTATTCACAGCAAAGTCTGTGGTTTACCTTGATTAACTGGGACATTGTTCTTGGACAGATGGGCTGCTGAGATTTTCAAGTGTAATTTTTCAGTGTTTTGAGTGGCACAACTAAAATTCCATTCAACCTCTCTGCATGGTGGAGCAGGCAGGACTCTGTGCGGCAGATATTTCAAAATTTGCACACGAAACTGAAATTATCTGGATGGCAAGATGTAGTAGTAAGTGAATTTTTTTCTGATTTGGGTGAATGGACCCTTTAACAAAACAAAGGATCAACTGCAGAGAGAACCCACATTGCTGGCAGATTTAGCATTTAGCACACACACACACGCACACACATTTTTTAAAATTCCACAGTCTTCTGTCACATCTTACATTACCCCCAATACAACTCGACTGCTGCCTGTTTGGTTAGCGCCTGGGGTGTCTTGTGCTAATAGTAGCTAATGTAGCATTGAGCCTCTGGCTTCAAGCACAGATGAGGAGAATTTATCTACATATAAACATAGAATTTCAAATGTTTCATGAGATTTAGTTGATTTAGAGAATTAGGGTACTGATTGGGGGTTTTGAGAAAAACACATATGAGGATGAAGACCTTTGCTCAGAGGTGACCATCAGGTGAGTTAGAGTCTCCGTGGGGGGCTCTGCGTGGGGCTGGGGGAGGCTACAGGGCAGAGGCTCACTGCTCCTCCTCACGCCTGCAGCATGGATCTCAATGCAAGGTGTAGAGGCAGGCTGCTCCCCTTCCTCCTCGTCCTTTTTAGCCTGGTTCTCCTCATGAATCTGTATCTGGGGTTCGAGGGGCGGGGTGGGGGACAGGCTGGGGGACTCTCCAGGTGGGGTGTCTAAGCTAGGGATCTCATTTGGACTGTTACATCACCCGTTCACACACCACACACAGGAGTACGTTGAAGCGAAATGAGAACATTGACATGAGGGTGACCACAACATGATGGCCGTAAAACATGCGGCACATGAATGTGACGGACAAGTAGTTGCACACATGGGAGGTAAAAGGAGGTAAGAGGGAAAACACCATGACAGATGTAAAGGAAGGAGATGGAGAAAAAACAATAATGCAAAAATCAATCAATACATGCGTTTTGATGCAACATATAACATGATGGATGAACATAACAAGAGGGGAATGATTGGAAAGACACACTAGGTGACACACAGGAACAACACACACACACAGTACACACCTACCTACCTTTTTTTGGAAAAGTAACCATGAGTTGCTAAAGCTAATTTGATTTCAGATGTTAAGCTGTTAATCAAATATCTTCGGTCTCCTGCTTGTGTTTGTGAATACAGTTGAATATTTATACGTAAAAACCTTAAAACATCAGTATTCAAAAACTAATTTCAGTTAAATTGTGACAGTTACACATTTTGGATCCACTTAGCCAGCAGAAATCTGAAACCTCTGCACTGAGAGCCACTGACGATGAAATGCTTAACAGAATCAAATCTGCGCACTCTGGCATGGTGACATGCCAAACCAATAAATGCCAGTAAGACCTTCAGACTTTAATCTGCCCCATATTTGCCTATGCAGCATATTTCTCACTTTTGCTTCGTCAGAGTCAGAGCCAATGAAAACACACATCTGGCCTCCATCAGCCACTCCCATATGTATAGTACTGGACAGAGAAAAATAATCAACAGCTGAAACATGTAATCACAGACATCTGAATTTGACACGACTGACACCTTCTCTTGCATAATGTTTAAACAACACAAAAGCAACAGGAAAGGATCTTGGTTGGTATAACATATAGTGAATAATAAACAATATATGATGTGTTTTCAAACATCTACAGTTCAAGCTAAAACAAGGTCATGATTGTACAAGCTGTCCACAAAATATCAGTTTACTGTGCAATTTCACACCTCCTGACCATCACCAGCAGCATCCACTGAATGGCACTGTACTGGTTCAAATCCATTATTTAATCCGTTATCTGACGCACATCCAGCATCTTAGCTGCTCCAACTCTCAAACAGCAAATGTAAAATGTTTAAGTGTGTGTCATGGTTTTTACCAAATAAATGTAGAGAAGCATGAGAGAGCTTGGTCTAAGTTACGGTAACAGGGAACATTATCAATGAAGTGGTTATGTGTTTAATCTTCCAACCATTCACAACTTCTGACATCATCAAAGAACATCATTTCATTAGATTAGTGAGGCTTTACACTTTGGTTAGTACCATGTATACTTCATCAAATCAGATTAAACTCAGATTAAAACAATGAATATATAAAGTAAAATAAAATAAATTGCATTTACTTGTTGTGACAGTGCTTCTTTGCTACTAATTACTGCAACAGACAGACTCACCTGAATGGTCTGTCTCCCCCTATAGGAGAAGTGGCAGTACTCCAACTCTTGCGTCCTCCCTCCTCTTTATCGTTCTTCTTCTTGCGGAGTGGTGTGGGCACATACCCACTCTGGTTGCTCCTGTTGGGCAGGTATTGGTTGAAGGGCATGGCGGTTCGCGGCTCGCTGACGGACGTCCGCCGTGCCGACATGTCGTCCTTACGGACGTCTGGCATCTTCCTGTGGGGGGGGCCGTCGGACTCGGAGTCACTGCCGCGGCCTGTTGAGAGGAAGAGACAGAGGAATGAAGGAGTTTATTAATGGACAGTGTCAAGGTAAGTACAGTTTCTTTTCATTATTTAGAGACATAGTGAAAGTGAAGGAGAAACAAATTCCAGTTTAAAGGAAATTTCTACATGCTTTGATAAAAATAAGTGATTGACAGCTTGGTGAATACACTTGAATTAATCTTAAAAAAAATGAGTAGGAAATTGAACACAATAGCAAGGACACTGCCGCCTGCTTAGGCTTGAAAAATTATGACCATGACTTAATTGCTATGAACAAGCTACGAAAAAGCGCTAAAGCAATTTACTTCATATTTCAATGGCATTTTTGTTATTAGCAAAGCATACTGCCATTACATATCCATCTTGATGTTTTGCTGTATTTCTGATGAAACATACATGCAGGTAAGGCTCCAGTATTAAAAGTGATCATGATTCCTCTTTAAGTATCCCAGAGAGCAAAAGGCACCCAGCTTGCTAAGTCATTGTCAGAGAGAGAGAGAGAGAGAGAGAGAGAGAGAAACAGAGAGAGAATAAATCCAAAAATAATTTGAGCAGAGACACAGCTGATTGAGGAGTCTCATTACAGACACCCCAGATTTCTAATCTCTGAATAAAAATATCACTTGCATATCTACAGAATTTCTCCCTGAGGTGTTACATCATATAGGCTTATAATACATTAAGGTGCAGTTACGGTGTTATTATATGCAGTGAATTCTTGTGGCTGAACATAAATCAACCCCAAGCAGGTTGACGATCTGTTTTTATGAATCAAAGTAAGTGACAAGTCATCATGAAATTTGTATTGTGCAGCTCCTGGTGACTAAATTCTAGCCTACAGTTCGGAAGAATTCACTTAAGATGCCTCTGTGTCTGTATCACGTTTTAAACACATTGTTAGCTCTTTAATGTCAGAGGCAACACCTGGCTTTGCAGAAGTGCATCGCTCAAGGACTTTCCCTGCTTGGTGTCTTACATTCCTGTGCAAGATGTTCAAGTGTGACCCTCAGAGTACATACAGAGGAGAGAAATGAGGATGAAGTTGACTGAGGACATCACATGTTTACAATGCCAGTGATGTATCGTTAGCATACCAGTCAGTTTCACCTTAATAAAGCTAATGCTAAGTCATATTCAACATTTGGAAACAGCAGGTAATGGATACCTACAGCTTTTCTTCACCCAAGGTCTCTCAAAATTCCTCTCCAATATGTTCCGCACATGTGCTACTGGAATTCCCTTTGGAGGCATGCGTACTCATGACCTATGAATTTATGACTCAATGTATATATTTTCCAAGAATAAACCCACAATTTCAACCAGATCTAAACCGTAAAATCTTCCCGTAGTTCTGAACAGATACATGTGGATGCAGCCACAGTTCTCAGTGGAAACAAACGTCATATTTTGAACTTGTGAAAACCTCCGCTTCTATCAATAGACTTCTTCATTTTTATGTGGTCTGAAAGATTGACAGATCAAGGTCCAAAGGAGGCCTTGAGGTATCTGCCCGTCCAACAATGAATGGTTCAATTATGACTCTTAACCCATATCAAATGGAAACATGAGCGCCTCTACCATCCAAGTATATCCATCCTTAAGGAACAACACATGTCTTCATGGGGCGATCTGCTCTCTCTGCACATGTGGGAACACTGAAGCTTCAGGGAACGTTTATGGGTCATGGGTCAGTGCCACACTGTACCAGAGCTTCACAGAAACGTATTTACATCAATAATCATCAACATGCAGTAATACTACAGGAAATATAAAAACCGTGGAGTCTACTTCAATCTGTGTTAGAGTGACTGAAAAGCAGGAACAGATGAAGAGTGATCACGATACCCTCAGGATTTCTAATAGCAATAAAGTGAAATAAATGCTGACGCTTTCTGGGATAATATTCAGGCTTTTTATCCCCCTGAATTTTCCCATTATACGACACAAATCTCTCTAGGCAGAATGAAAAAAGTGTGCAAGGAGTCACATTTTTAATACTGATCTTGACCACCTGGAAAAGTGTCCAGACCGAGTCAACAGCAGGGTTAGAATCTGCTCCTCAGATCCCCAGATTTGTGACGCTCCAGTGCCAACAAATTAGCTTACAAATCTCCTCCTTACTCTTATTATTTGTAAAGGACAATGTCAATAACATGTAGGAGGCACCTTTTAGCCAGCGCTGACTACCACTTTTGACGGTTAAAGTTACATTAGCGTTAACATTAACATTACTTGTCAAACAGGTAAAATGAAGCTTCTGATTGTTGTCAGGTTAATGTGTTCTCTGCAAGCCGGTGTCTACAATCAGCCAAAGATCATTCATAAGAGTGAAGAGACATTACTTTATAATAACACTATACGTACAGTGCCTACTCCTGAAATGATCGAGCTCATTGTGTTACCTAAATTTCAGCAGAGACTAAAAACTGTAGTGCTTCTGCTATTGAGATCTCAAGTTAGTTAATTATAACTTGCAAATTAATCACAAGCCAGTATGGGACTTTATAAAATGCTATTAAACCCCAACTGTTGTCAACAGACACCTCATCATCACTGTGCTGCAGACAGCAGTTGTCTGAGGCAATGTAATTGAAGGAAAGCCCAACTGACATTGTTCAATTCATTTTAAACTTCGAGGGACACAAATTAAATGTGTTCATTATCGTACTGTGCATTTTCAAACTTGAGAAATCACATTGCGATTGGTTGTGAATAATCTCCCAGAGCAGATATAAGTGATGTAACCACGTCAGACAGATGAAAGATGAAAACATTTTACACACTGGATAACTGGTATTTTAGAAAATCTGCACAATGCTGGACAATTGGGCAATTTCTTATAAAAGAAAACCCTGAAAACCATCTCACTGACGTCACTCAGTTTATTCTTTCAAACAGTCTTTGACTAGCAATGGGTGTTGTCCCTGCAAACACAGAAAAAGAGGAGGGCAAGCTTCACTATAGGAGCACCAGAAGCACAAAGTGTCTCATTTATCAACACTGTATCCATCTACCAAACTCAGCCCAAACAAAAGCGTATCGCCAATATTGAATCTCTTTCAGGGATTGAATTAAACTCTTCTCCTTGTCCCCTAATTACTACCAGAGCAAAGTCAGTTTACAGAGCTGAATAGTGAAAGGGTTTGTCTAAAGGTCAGGGCAGGGAAAACCTAGCTGATTCAAGTGTGTGTGCATGCTAATAAATGGATGCTGTTGTTCTGGGTGTACTCAAGCTGCTTGTAATTGTGTGAAAACTTCATTGTTCTCACTCCACCAGGTCGTGCCTCCTGGATCTGATCTGAACACTGATAGTATGATAGCTTCAATAACAGAAAGGGCTTACAAGTAGTATCACACATGCAAATTTCTATGCAAACACTTGGACAACATATATATATATAAAACCCCTAATATAAATCCATGATGTTCGAGGCATTCAAGGAGTCACTTTGTGAAAATGTCACTCAGGTTTTAGGTTGAGCCCAGTTTTCTAGCATGACACCTGTTTTTTCTTAATCGCTTTGCAATTTTGTTCTTATTTAAAAAAAAAAATACCACAGCACATTATTGCAGATCAGAGGTGGGCATATGGGAATATGAGCAGCTTGATGATGTGACTAATCAGCTGCGTTATGCGTTGGTGGACAGACTGATTGTGGTAAAGCTTGTATGGTTAAAAAAAAAAAAAGCCTTGTGGGAGCTTTATTTTGTTTCTATTGAGAAGAAAATGTTATTTCTCACTGCTGCCTTGTAATATGTGGCTGTTTAATGGCCTTGTTTTGTAGAGCTAATATTTTAGAAAACTAAGGCTCCTTATCTGCAGGAATGACTAAATACACCATCAAAAAAACAAAAGCATCAACATCCAGCGGGGTTGTTAGTTTGACTGTTGGTGACAGCAGCTTAAGCTTTGGAGACGGCAGCTTCCTTTGCACTTCCCTCAAAACAAAAACACATTCAGGCAGGATGCTTGGCCTCACTTTTTCCCACATGAAGTTTAGAGAACATACATTAAGCCGTGTGACGACTGCTGTAACCTTTTATAAGATGTCATTAAATTTTAAAAGGGTCAAATTCAAATAAAATGTCGCAATCAACAGCTTTCAATGACAGCATAGGGTTGACTTGGCATTATAAAGAACTTCTAGGAGGCCAAACTCTATTTTTGACTCAATTTTTGACCTCAGCACAAAGCATAAAACAAATTCACAGCTACACAGCTGTTTGCACTTTGTGTCTGTCTTTAAAAAAACGTAGTGCTATATAAAATTGTTATACTACCATGTAGGATTCATTAACTTACATATGCTACCAAACCAAGGACTACATGACTTTTACCAACATACAGACAGATCTTTTCTGATTTTCACTGCCTAACTGTGTAGCTGTGTGAACATCAGTAAGATCTATTGATTGACTGAATGCTAAAGGAGGTAAAATCATCTAAAAACACATCAAACACCCACACGAAAAGTCCTGATTTTCAGGGAAATCGGGAGAAAAATGTGTAGAAATGCCTCACAGTATCTAATTTTTCCAGCCTGAAAGCAGCAGACAAAATAGTCATCCAGTCATTTCGTGGTATAGAACTTGACGTCTTAAAACAGGTAGTAGGAAAACTTCTGCACATCTTCTAAGTGCCAAGATACAGTACCTCAGGAACTCACATTCTGTACCACTTAACTATAGGTTGTCTCTCTCTATGAAACTGTGTCCTTTTGTTCTCAGACTGAAAGCTGGATGTTTAGCTGACGGATCAGTCAAGTGTCAGATCAAAAATCACTAAAGCCGTCATTCAAACAACCGCACCTCTTTCTCTTCTTTGTCTCACTGTAAGAGGATGCTTCATCTCTTCCTAACTCTGGTGCTGTCAATCATCTCTTTCCACACTTCTAGAGAGTTTCAGTCAAACAACTGTAGACCAGGACAACAGGCTCAAACACTCAGTACAGAGGCACTTTTGTGTGGATGTCAATGGCAGCGCTGGAAATCCTCATTGAAAGGTGTCACGAACACTTTGAAATTGCAAGATTGGACAAGCGCTATGGCTGAGGCAGTCATTCACTCACATACATACTGTGCATACATAAACCCACACAGATGGAAAAATTACTGATAAACAGAATTATTGCAACATGCAAAATTTTAGGGGAAAGAAGGAAAGGAAGAATCCATGAAAAAAAAGAGTTAAAAGTAGAAATATTGACTCTTTGATGCGTTGGTGTGTTTTTAATCAGTTGGATTTAAGGAGGAAAAGGAGAAGGTGGTTGGGAAATTAGCTCCACAAAGTCAAAAAAAACCAAATCATTAAAACTAATCACAACTACATACATTTTTATTTCAATTTTAAAGATCTTTCTAATGCTCTCAAACAGAGCTCCCACTGACCAGGCAGGTGTTCAGTGCCTCGCAGTTTTCAAACCACAGCTTAAAGCCTCCAGATTTTATTCCTCTCAAGGGACACAGATGTGATGTGTAATCAGAATATTACTACACTGTGTCACAGTGCCTTTTTTCCTACACCAAATGAAAACCTTATTCTCGTAGCCTTCCTGCCACTTTTACTTTATCAACTAAATGAGAATTTTTCAGTGCTTCCACAAGGACAAATAAATCAAGTGTCTTAAATTTTACGTCACCTGACAGTACTGTCATTGGACGTCATGTTGGTGGAGCCTGTGTTAATGTTACATAACTCAAGTTTGTTTGAAACAAAAACAGATGTGACAGCATTTGTTATTGTAGTTAGGCCCGTGCATATTTTTTTGACATTGCAGATTGACAACAAATATGAGTGATCCGAGAACAGTTCCAGACATGCAAAGGAGATACGTGAGCAGCTTTTCATTGGGGAAAACGAAGAGTCATGATCTGCACATCGTCTTTTTTCCAGGTTTGGTAAATCAACAATAGAGTGGATTTCTAATATTTCAAATTGGAAACAACAGCTTATTTTAACTGACAAGTTCGGAACATACAGACATTTCAAAACAACAGGCTTCACTACAGCAACATCAGAAGTACGAACTACATCATTTGCAGGGTATGTACACTGTGTTTACATGCTAAATTTGATCAGAACAAAAAAAGCCACGTCTGTACTGAAATTTGTCTCCATCACAAGACATATAGCTGTAGTTAAAATGAAACAATGACCACAGCCTGACTTCAAAACAGGCATCACACTGAGATCATTCAATGCTTTCAAATAGCCTTTAACTAGCACTGGGCGTTGTCCTGTGAAAAAACAGGGAGGAGAGCAACAGAGTTTACTACAGTAGCACAGGACAATGAACCCCATTTATCTATATACTGTATCTATACACCACAATTGACCCTAACAAAACAGTCAGTACTAAATTACTTCCCTTGCATAAGACATGGCTGTGGCTAAAATGACACAATGGCTATTGAACAGATTTAACCTGCAACCTTCAATTTAAAAGGGTCATTAATCAGGTCATGTAAATACGAAGTGTGTAAAAAGTATAAAGTGTGTAAAGAGAAAGGTGTTTCCTACCATCGCTGCTGCCGCGGGCGACCAGGACGTCCGGCGACGGGGTTTGTCGTGAGCGTGAGCCGAAGGAGTCCAGACTGTCGAATGAGTCCTCGCGGCCGTGGCGTGGCGGCGAGAGAGAGTCGCTGCGCTCAGAGTCCCAGCAGTCGATGTAGCCACTGTCCCGGATGCTGCGTTTAGGGCTCTCTGCCTCCTCCGCCTCCTGAACATTAGAAACACATACACAAACGCACAACTTAGTCTAAATGGGCACATAGAAAAAACAAATAATATTTCATGCAAAGTACATTGATTAAACTTGTTGTCTGCATTATATTAATCTGACAACTTAAGCGAATTTAACTTTCACCTGCTTAAACAATATCTGAAGAATGTTTACCTCGTTGAAACATCATACTGTAAGTCCTAAAACAACTTCTTTCTCTCTTGACATTTTCTCTTCTTTTCTTCTGCTCAAATCCCTCTCCATCATTCTCTCTTCACCTCAGTGACCCCTCCCTTTGTATGGCTGCAGTTGAAACATGTCTATGCAGCTAATGGAAGGTGGGGAAAGGCCTTTCCTGTCTACCAAAGACTTCCTGTTCCTGACCCTTGGACACTCTTTTATGTAACTCGCAAAACTTCTGACAAACTCTATGTGTTCAACTAGGCTGTGCTGCCAAGTGTATTGTTCAGACAGAGAGATTGGTGTAAACATCTGCTATACAATCCAATGACTGAGGTTAAATTGCAGATCAATTAGTTAAACTTGAGTTTTTATTTTACCACTGTCAAAATTTTATCCTAATTTTGACAGAATTGTTCTTGTTGCCTAAACCTAAAACCATCACATTGCACTTAGAGCTTAAAGTGTTTGTCCACTCAAATTATAAAAAGGGGATTTAAATATATTTTTTATGGTCTGGCATTCTTTAAATTAGCTGACAAATAAACAAAGTGCCAATTTAATCTTTAATGTGTGCACCTCATGTGTTTTCCTGGACTTTCACATTTCATTTTATTATTGCTCTCTTTTTTGTTTCATAGAAACGTGGCTTTGTTTTGGTCAGCTGCAACGTGTGAACATCTGGGAAAGTTATTTTGCTGAGTTGGCAGTGATTTCTCAGTTTTATAGATCAGCAAAGGGACATCACATTGTGGAATAAATCACATGGGGGTGACATCATGGTTATGAGTGGTTGTCATAGACTGCATGTGTGTGTGAGTGTGTGTGTGTCTTGGGGGGCTTGCTAATGCTAACTTTTCTCTGTTCCTTTGGGTTGATAAAAGGGTGGAACCAGGTTGAGATGATTGACACAAGAGCCTAATTAACCAGAGGTCATCCCTGGACCTTGGGTGGGGGCTATCATACGCTGCCTGCTGTCTTTCTTGGAGGTCTGTGTACATTTAACAAACACTCATTCAGTGCATCCCACAATCAGTAATCTGTGATTTTTTGCTTAAAGGAAAAGGACAGCCTCACTTTACCTCTTCTACTGTACTCTAACAGGTGTACTTCACCAGCTGTCAATTTCCCTGAGGGAACCTCCCAAAGGGATTAATAAAGTACTGTCTGTCTGTCTGTTGTGGCTTCAAGATTTGTAATACGACTGCAACAACAACTGCTGATTATATTGTCCATATAGTTTAGTAGATTTTCATCATATTTTTAGCCCGAGACATGACTTAAACATTATTTATGAGAGACATAAACATGACATAGCAAACCTTTCTCATCTGTGACAGCAAGCCCTCAAACTCTTTCAGGTCCAGCGTGGGCCCGTTGTAGGAAGTACAGCCGTTGGCAGCACGACCCAACCAGTAGATGGTGATTAGAACCTAAAGGAAAGAAAAAATACAGTCAGACGTCATGATACAATGAGATGATACTTTGTAAGAAGTAAACTCATCATAACTGTCGACCAGGTACTACTACATATGTGAACAAAGCACATCTCCGAGCCATGGGGAAACAATGACAGATACAGTATGTGCATATACAGCTTCAGTAATCAGAGTAAGTTTTCATTTGCTATTCACTATGTTCAGTCTTATGGCACCACCCTTATGATGTTTGCTTACATATGTGTCTCTGTGTGAATTGATATTAATAATGAGTAAAAGATAACACATGCTCTTCTACTTGCATCATCATCCAATTAAGGCTTCAGATGTAATCACATTCATGATACACTGACAGTGAGAACTGTTTAGGTTTGTTTAAAACAATAGCGACACAGGTCATCCAGTGGTCCTGAGTGAAATCTTAAACTTAAGTTCCTCACTGCAGTCAAATGTCTTCATAATGATACCTTGGATTCAGACATCCTGTCCATTACACTGTCAAGACAAAACATGTCATTCAAGGCCAATTTGTTTGAAGCCGGAGTTGGCTGTTCCAAACCAATCATTACCACACAATGAGTACAACTGCATACAATTAGGATAATGTAATATAATGTTTTTCAGAGAAAAATTGTGCAGTTCAATCATAGTCGATGTACTGCACGAACAAATAAGCCTTAATACGGCGAAAAATTTTGTCAGCTCAAGGTTGTACTGAAGGAAAGTAAAAGTGCACGAAGCAAACACTTTGTTCCATTCTCCATTCTGTTCCTTTGATTTCCTCTCTACAAAGCAATACAAGCTGGTTTTCTGGCCAAGACAATCCAGTTACATGTTAGTTAATGTGTCCTGCACAAACACGACATCACTGAGCCATTGAAACCAGTCACAGGCTGCTGAAACACAGCATCCCCTCAGGGGCCACAGTGATTTATATTTTCCCTGTTAGCTAGCTTAGCCGTGACTGCATAAATTATCAGATCAATCTCATCTCCTTCCAACACAATAACCTTGTATAATCAGTAGCAGCAGGAGGTCGTACTTCTGACTCTTGCTTGTAACCTGATGTCCTGAAGTAATCCTGCATTTTATTGAGGAAGTGAAGTTGGCTGCCCTTTGGAGTCAGCTAAATGCCTAAAATGCATAATGTACAGATTGGCTGTGGCCACTGGGAGATCACACAGAGCTGCACCTTTAGCACTGTTGGCCAAGTGTTCCCAGCTATATTTACTGTGTCCATGTCAACCAGCTCTCTACAGGGACTGATTTGATAAGAAAGCTCAGCATGGCTTAATGTGTTTATTTCAGTCATACTGTCAGTGTAAACACCGTCTGCCGATCAAACACGCTTGGAGGAAGAGCAAAGAAACGGGCATGCTGATGAGAAGAAGCACAAGTCTTTTGTGTGTGATACTGTGCTGATTCCTGAAGAGAAAGTCATCTATTATGGCAAAGTAGAATCAGCCTTACTACTACAACATTGCAATAAGAAGGGATTTAATGTTTTGCTCAAGGACACTTTAAAAGAGTGGACATAAGATAATAAGGGATCAAACCAGAAATCTTTCAAATGTAGATCAAAACTAGTGTGATAGATTTGCAGTTTTGGCATTTGTCTTCATATGAATTATATTTTTAGGACATTATGTTTCATCTTGTTACTGCACAGAATGCCACACATTCTAAGTTCTATGCTAAAGCCATATTGCATCTGCTGTGGCTATGCTTCATTGTCTGCACACTTTAGCATCCTGAGCAGCAGAGTGTATTTGCTCTTGTATCACCCGTATAATAGCCTCCGTGCCAGCTCCCATTGGAAGTGGGTCAGCACCAAATGTGTTACAGTTGCTTATCAGTATGCTTAAAACGCATCCATATTGATCTAAACTGCACAACAACTGCAATGGGAAAACATGCCACAACCGTGCCCGCATGGTTTAGACATGCAACCCTAAAGCAAACAACTGAACAAAAACCGAAACTTGGACGCAAGTATCGAGCTACAGTAGTTCAAAGAAAACATGTCAGTGGAGTTTACACTGAGAGAAACATAAACAGCAGACTGACAGTGAAGTGATGCACAGCGTCACACTTGCTTTGCCTCTTCAGTTTCAGCAGCTGTCTGATCTGGCAGATGTGGAAAGACCTGTGGTTCCACTGAAAAATGCCATCTCTTTGTTTCACGTGCACACACATTTAAGTGATAGATACACAAGGGCAAGTATGAACCCAAAAATGCACCTACAGTGTAAACACATACACACAAGCCCATGCATGCACACATTTAATCACAAGTCACCATCCGGAGGCCTGCGGTACACACAGATGCTGATTCCTCACACTAGTCATCACAATAGACACAGGCACTATCAGCCCTTGTTGTTCACACCTGCACCTGCTAAACGATCATCTTGTGACACCAGCAAAATACCACCAATCCATGCAGTGCCCTCTTTCTACTTTAACATCCAATCTGTTTGATAAACAACACCTTTATGGCCAAATCAGCAAATTCTTCTCAGCGCAGTTCCTTCACCTCTCAATATGTGATGTGCTGCAGAGACAGCTGTTATCAAATCCTAGTCCTCAGCATGAGAGTGCAGGGCAGATTCATAGTGTAGTAGCATATCCTTGTAGCAGATCCTGGCTAAAGCACTGGCTGCTGGGACTTTGTGGACCGTTTGCTATTGCTGCGAATGCTGGCTAATGTGGCTGACAGTCCTTGTGTGCAGTCAGCTAAATGAGCTAGCAGCCCAGGCCAGCTCTGCAGCTCAACACATTAACTTGTACAGTGCACAGCAGCGTCACAGAGAGAGAGAGGGAGGGAGCAAGAGAGAGAGAGAGAGACAGAGAGAGAGAGAGAGAGAAAGAGGGCTTTGACTGCATAGTGGGCAGGGCTAGCATTATGTGTTCTACTTCTTAAAGCAGCATTATTAGAAAAACAGAAGAGCTTGTTGAGGTATATTTGTACAAAACAGACAACACTAGTGATGCAGACATAAAAGGGAGACAGAACAACAAATACACAGAGAAGTAAAATAAGCATCATGGGAAGAAGATATATCAAGTGTAACATAAAAAGGGTATTGACTGTCAAATATTTAGAATTAACAAATGAAAACAAAGAAAAAACAATGCAAGAAAAGCTGGAGTAAGTAACTATCAAACAGGCAGATATATAAAAAAGAAATAGTTAGAAAATGTGCAACACACAATAAACTTAATATGTATAGCAAAAAGATAAAATACAGGTAAAAGCAGGTAAAATATATACAAGAAGTGGTAGAGAAGACTACAGAGGACAGATACAGCCGATCAGCCAGAAAAGTTCAAACTAGACTAGCTTCACAAAGTAAAGCCAGAAGTGTTCCAGTAGAATAATACAGCACATGCAGCTGACTGTACAATCAACAGAACTGGTAGATGTGGAACAGACATGATAAGAACAGCTGAAAGGAAAGACAGTGACAACCACAGCACAAACCGAAACACTGGACCACAATAACAGTTTCCACGCAAACATATATTTAACACACAAACAAATGATCCCACTGTTTTCCAGAAGTATCACTTACATTCTTGAGTTTTCGGCTGCAGTCGCTTCCCCTGGGAGGATGAGAAAGACAGGGAGAGAGACAGAGTGAGACTGTGACTTCTGGTGTAATTTAATGAAAAATCTCACATGAAAACTGTAGACACCTTTTAAACCATCCAACTCCCACATATCCATGCAGCAAAAACAAAACTTATTGAATATACTGTATAGAGGAATCTGCAGTGGCTGCAGCCCACGCAAGTAGAACTAACACACTCTTGCATCTCTGGATGTAGTTTGTTGTTGTATTTATTTAATTTTTGCAGCAGTTATGTTCAATTGCTGCAGTTTGTCTAAAACATAAACTACACAATGGAATATCCGTATTAATTTCTCCAAACCAAAGAGCAAAGGTGCCTTTCTAGAGCTGCCATTTCGCACCAGCATTCATAATTCACAAAGTCTTCAACAGAAAGTCAGAAGAGACAGATGTCACAGTAGGAGGGGGGGCACATGAAGTGATCTCTGGGAGGTGCAGTGCAGAAACACCACAGCAGTGGCCACTTAGCACCACAGATGTCGCCAAAATGAAAAGAAGTGGATCTTGCGGTTCACCACTTGAAGCTATAAATGGGAAGTGGAATGAACCAGTTGTAAAAATGACCCCAATACACACTTGTGTTGTGGAAATATATACTTCTAGGCTGTGACTGAGCGGACAGCAGGGCCTGAGAAACAGACTAAAATAAACACACAAACAAATGTACACACACACACACAATGTGTGTATGACAATGTTCAAAAATCACACAGCACACACATTTTGAATCTGCCTTCATGTGATTGGCTCAAATGGAAGGAGTCATCTGATTGGTAACAGATACACACACAACAGAACTTTGTGTGTGCATCAGAAATACATTTGTAAACCTTCTTCTTTATATGTGTTTTTTTTTTACATTATTAAACAATGTCAACACAAAAAACTACAATGCATACAATACGAATGAAAGAAAAGCTCAAGTCTTAAAAAGTGTTCATAAGACATAGTTAAAGGCAAAAGGAGACCTGACATATTCCTGCCAGAGTCAGAGCACCCTAATGGAGAAGCCTGGTGATCCTCAGACTTCAGCCTGGATTGTGACCAAAAAAAGCTCTAAATCTGTACTCAGGTTCACTTGGTTAAATGCTCCTTAAGTTAATCAAGTGCTATTCCAAAAAACAGCCTTAAAGGAGATCAAATAATTCTCAAATGTTATACTGGTTTGAAAAGGAGCCATGGAGTGAAGCCAGGATGGGTGGGATGTGGTTTCTCTCTCTGGTGCTGGTTCTGAGGTGGCTGGCTGCACATTTTGTAGGATTTGTCAGAAGGAAAACATGATGGTTTGAATATGTTTCCCTCATCATCTTTTAATTTGAATCACACCTATTTATCAAGATAAGAGAAGAAGAACTAATCATGTTATATGGATATTCAGCTCATTTTATACGGATATCAGAGCACCTCATAAAGAAAACTATCTATGGAAAATACATCTGGAGTAAAAGGATCACTTTACATTAAACACAGGTTAACTTATATAGAAAATCAATAACATTTTAGAGAACACAGTTGCCTTGAAAATATATGGTCATGTGATTAATATGAATAAAGCTGGAATGGTGCTCCCCTGGGCAGCATGTAGGCGAGTGTGTATGGGTGTCACTTGTTTCTTTTTATACTTGTGTGTAGTACACCTCCCAACAGAGCTAAATCAACCAATCAACTTGTTGATCAACTCGAACTGTGTTTACCCATAACACTCTTCTCCGCGTAGGATTGCAGAGACCTTTGCATGTATCTTCAGAGAAGCATATTTACAGCTTAACAGATCCTTACTATATATACACTGCACACAGCTATATCTACTGGGGAGCCAAGTAAACATGCAAACAAATCCTGGATAACAGATCATCTGGTATGGAAACAAAACAGCTTGCAAGGATGATGCAGTGCATCTCTTTGTATAGGAAATGTAATGCCCAATATGGAAAACAGAAAGCAATACAATACATAGTATACATGAACTGTTGATAACTGGTTTCCAAAGCCTGAGGGTCAGAGTCCAACTCACTCAACACACAAGTGACACCCAAATTGCAGTTGCGTGAGTTTTCCATGACAGCAGCGACCTGACAAAGAGACGAGTGAAAGAGAAGAAGAGCAAGGTGAAAGTAGCTGGAGGGAATGATCTGTAAACCCTCCCCCTCCTCCTTCCTCCTCATCGTCCTCTCTGCCCGTCAGCTGACTAAACACAGAGACAGGTTGCTTTCCTCTGTCGTTACCTTGTAGAAACAAACCTGAAGGACAAATACCAGATTCCACAAGGTATTAGATCATATTTAGGGGCATATTCTACCTTTGTCTTTTTGGTGTTTCTCTTTGTCTCCATCAGAGTCAGAGTATGTATGATTTCATTTCCACAGTATCAGAAGAAAAACATATATGTCAAAGACGTGTTTCAAAACATTGAGTGTGTGGATATTGTGAAAAGATATTGTAATGACAAATTATCAAAATATGCCACTTTTTAAAAGTCACTTGCTGAAGAAGTAATGATGGAGGTTTAGTGCAACCCGTTTTACTGTTATAAAAAATGGAATCTGCTGTGTAAGTAATTTTTTTTTAATTTGACGAGAGAAGCCTTCAAGAAATGTCCCAGACAGGCCATGTGTTGTGTGATGCAGGGTTAAATAAATAGTATTACCATGTGCATTTCTTTAAGGTCATAGCATGAAATATTTTCCAGTACTTGCTGACAGTGATGATTAGTAGCAACTCAGTAATCAACACTAATGAAATCCTGAAAGATTTTTTCTCATAACAAATCTTGAATTTCTGATTTTGATTTCTGCTCAACTGAGGGAAACACATTTAACTGGCATTTTAGTTTTTGCAGCATTTCAAAACTTTGTGTAAAATTTACTGGACAGCTGAGTGGAAACACAGCCTCTCTTCCCTCTCATCCCATCGAATCTGCCTGGCAAACTGTCACTTAGATCTTGGAAACTGATCCATTCATCAACATGCAGAGGAACAGGAGATATTTCAGGCCTGAGTTCATAGTGTACCCAAACCTGCCTGTCTTCATGCCTCCCTGTCCAAAGCTGTTTCCTAGATGAGTAAACACCTGTCCAGAGACTCAGGGGGGAGAAGCACTGAAACAGTTTCCTGTCATGGGTACAAGCTGCAAGGAAATAGCATCCTGTACTACAGAGGGTTATATAACGACTGGAAATAGCACAGGGCCACTTAAACAATGACACCAATGTTTCCTTCTCAGTGCGTGCTAATTTTGATTATTCCTGATGATCTCTCTAGAGTGAACATATTAATTTTTATTCAGCATGAAAATCATCTTCCACAGAAAAAAAAACATGCATTGAAGCTCTTTCATTCTTAATGCTTTATCAAATTGTATTGAGCATTTTAAAATGACACACATCAGAGCTGTCACTTCATATTTGAAATTTGAACTACTGTTTGACGATTGGAAAAAAACATCACGATTTCACCACTTGTCAATTCAAAATGATATTCTATAACATATCCAATTACCATAGTTAGCTGGCAAATTGCAAATCTTTTTTTCATCTATCTAACACTTTATTGAGATCAACCTCTGTCAATGTCCTTGCACTGCCTGCAGGCAAACAGTGTCTCTCCTCCTCTGCTGCTTGTATCATTTTGCCATGTGCTTATATAAACAAGGATATGAACAATTAGTATTTCTTGAATGAGAGGTCAATCCTATGCCCTCCCTCAATCTGGCTGGACATTGGAGANTTATTCAGCATGAAAATCATCTTCCACAGAAAAAAAAACATGCATTGAAGCTCTTTCATTCTTAATGCTTTATCAAATTGTATTGAGCATTTTAAAATGACACACATCAGAGCTGTCACTTCATATTTGAAATTTGAACTACTGTTTGACGATTGGAAAAAAACATCACGATTTCACCACTTGTCAATTCAAAATGATATTCTATAACATATCCAATTACCATAGTTAGCTGGCAAATTGCAAATCTTTTTTTCATCTATCTAACACTTTATTGAGATCAACCTCTGTCAATGTCCTTGCACTGCCTGCAGGCAAACAGTGTCTCTCCTCCTCTGCTGCTTGTATCATTTTGCCATGTGCTTATATAAACAAGGATATGAACAATTAGTATTTCTTGAATGAGAGGTCAATCCTATGCCCTCCCTCAATCTGGCTGGACATTGGAGAGCCTCGTGATCTCCCATCTGCTTGAACTCTGCACAAAGCCAGCATGGTGAAGTCAATTTGCAACCAGCAGTGAATACGACACAACCCGTTCCTCATAGAAAAGAACAAGGAGTGAAATCCTTACTAATTTGCTCGACCTGGATTGTTTGAAAGCTACTGACGAAATGAAACACACACACACACACACACACACAAAGCCAAAGCCTTCAAAGGGGTTCCTTGTCCTGACAGAACCAGTCAAGCCGCTCCTCCTGAGACTATTTAAGAACAGCACTGACCACTCTCTACACACGAGTATGAGAACAGTACATGTCACACACACACAATGACACATCCGCACATTCACATGAACACATATAGTATATATAAAAAAACTACATGCACTTGGCTTTGTCACCAAGCAACAAAGCCGGAGTCACGGTTCAGTGAGGGATGTAAACTCTTGTGTTGTATTTGGACAGAGACCAGTTGTGTCTAACAGATAAGCTATTGTTGCTTCACTGACACAGGCTCTACAAACTTCCACCGACTCTCAGTTATTTATGTTGGCAGTGAACTGGGCGATTGTCTGATGCAGAGAATGACAGGCAGGGTGACTGATGGAGACTGACACACAATGGACCACACAACCAGTGATACAGACAAGATATCTATTAACACACGACTGAAGTGTTCATCGCCAACACTCGGCCCATCCACTTAGTAAAATACAAGCATTCATTCTTTCATTGTCAGAATTTCTGAAACATCCACAAAAGGTTGAGAACAGCCATTAAAAGGACCTTGAGGTAAGATCATTTTGTTAACACTCAACTTTTAAGGTTCTTAATTTGATCATCTATAATTCCATGACTACTTTGGAAAACTCCATTTACTATGGATTGAAAGCCCCATCACAGCTACTACTGCAGGGGGGTCATAAGATGAGGTTATCAAATCCAGCAACTGGTTATCATAAACATTATCAACCACAAATCAGGCATTCATTGCCATTTACTATATTATTTTTTAATCAACTGTTGTACGTTGCATCTACCACATCAAACTCTTTCTGCTTAGTGCAGTCAAGCACAAAGACCTTACGCCTTTATTTAACTAGACACAAGTCTGCTTTAGGTCATTAGATCATCTGCTTTACCCAAAACTGAATCCAAATTCTTGTTTTTAATTTGTCAAACACACACTTGTTGACTTGTGTCCATGTGTGCAAGTGATGTAGTGCTGTGTGGAACTTATTGTTGGAAATTATTACCGATGTTATGTGTCTAATTTGTTTAGTCGTGTTCTACTTTAATTGTGTCCTGTCAAGAGACTGATAGTGAAAACTAGCTTCAGGATAACAATATATCAAATGGTTATATGTGTTAATACTGCGCATGGTCCTTTACAAATAAAAATACGTAGGTTAAAAAAGGTAAATGCCTGTAAAGACTGGCTTTTAAATAAAGTTCATACATTTCAAAATTAAAATCTACTGATATATGTAAATACCTGTAACTACTGCAGAGTCATTTGACCCTTTGCCTCTGAAGACTAAAGCCAGACGTTAGTGGGTTTTTTCTCCAGTGTGAAAGGGGTATAACTTTCTTATCAAACACTGAGGTTTCACCTTCATCAAACAACAGATGTTGTACTGAGGAACAAAACTGAAAGAAATACACACGCATTCACAAATACACACACCTATTGAGCAGTAAGGTAACACTGAAGCTTTGAGGCTTACTTGGCGGTGGGGCGTGTCGACGTGTCCTGCAGGTCTCCAGGGTCAAACAGCTGCGAGCCTTTGAGTCCCAACTCCTCACAGCCGCGCAGAAACACACTAAGATTGTCCTGCACGGAAAAGAAACACACACAGGTTCATCAGAACAAACACGCTGTTGGTGGAGAGCAACGGCAAAGCAAGGGCAGGTCCATTAAGTGCACTAGGTCTAAACTCAAACAACTATGACACACACACACTCTATCTCTGATTCACTTTAAACTCCTGGCACCTCTACACTCCAGCAAAGAAAAGAAAGCATGGCTCATTAAGCATGATACACACCGTTAATTCAAACCTTGACATACACTTGTAAACACAGTACAATACACCGTACCTTGAGCACATCTATTCCCATTGACATGATGACCTGTCTAATGACTTGTCTAATCTTTCCCTTATCCTTAACATAAACCCATGCGCATGAAGGCTCTCTCTAACACACACACACACACACACACACACACACACACACACACACACACACACACACACANACACACACACACACAGAACATGAAAATCAGGATACCTGCTCGACAGAAACGTGACACCACCAGGTTTTGTGTTCGTCTTTAGTGCGTCTCCTCTCAGATTACTCCAACTTTCATTCTTCACCTTTTGCTTCCTTCAAGTGGCTCCTGCTTCCTTTTTTAATCTCTCCTTCTACACCTGCTTTCCCTCTATCTTACGTTCTTCTTCTGCATCCAACTTTTCACTCTCTCTCCATCTTCTCAGTCTTCCTCTCTCTCTCTCCCCTCTGCTCTCAGACAAACTCTTTGTTGGATGCAACCTGAGCCGGTCTCTCCTCTCCTGTTCCCAGGTCCTCTCTCTCTCTTTGTTTCTTTGTTTATGTCTCTCTATCCTTCACAGGGCCACAGCCAAAGTCCCTCTCTCTCTCTCTATCTCTCGCTCTCTCAGGGTGTCACCATTTCCTCTCCACCCTGATTGTCCCAAGCACCCTCTCTCGCTCTCACACACCAAAACACAAACACAAATACAATGACCTTATATATTCACTAAAAATATGCACACATTTAGTCAAAATGCTTTTTTAAATAAACATCTTTTCAAGTGTTCAGACAAACAATACTAAGAGACTTGTTTATATGTACACAATAATAGGTGTAAGAGCACATGCATGGCTGCAAACACATAAACACACACACTTGGAAACACTTGTTCTCACGATCCTTTGCCATTTGTAGCAAAACACCCCCTCCAAACCCACCCTGCAGTTTCCTGTGTTTTTAGGACAGCGCCATCTCTGCTCTCCTGGTGAGGCAACCACACCCAACCACCCGCCTACACCCACACAGCCATCTCTGTGAGAGAAGACAGCAGTCTCTTCTTTTGACAGAATTACTCTGCAGGGGGAGAGGACACACCTACAGTGGGATTAACTGGGTCTCACACTAACACAGCTGCTGATCAAGGTCACGTTTGACTTCAAAGTAAAGAGCTTTCAGTCCAGTCAGGTTCAATTAGTAACAGTGTGTCTCTATTTAAAAACATTTTTAGATATCAGAATTGAGTTGTGACTTAACAGTCCTTAAGTATGGGGGCAGCATGTAACATGAACTTCTAAACTTTTTGTGTAACAAGCCAAGGTCAAAATATGATCCAAACATCCCCACTGGATGTGATTCAGTAGTAAAGCTGAACAACTGTATGGATTATTTATTTGTTAAACACACAGAAAGCATGCAAGCAAACCTCTGTGTAATCATATACATTAACAGTGAATTATTACCTCATTCTATCACTTTTCTCATGAACTTGAAATCAACTTATTCTAGAACACACAAATACTTGGACACAAGTTAAAAAACATGTGTTTGCTCAATAACTTCTGAATCTACGCTTTGCAAAACTGGAGCTGCTGGCAAACAGTGGAAGGCAGCAGAAGCATTGAACAGCTCAAAAGTGTTTGATGTGTGTTTAGTTAACCTTCCTGCAAACATACAGTAAAAGTTCAGAAGAGCTGGTTTTGAGCATTTGATCCGTTAGTCTCTCTGACGGTATGAATGTTTAGACTTTATCTTAGCAAGGAGCTAGACTGTAAGAGTGAACACAGATATGTACATCTTTAATAATAGACACTGTTTGAAGTTCTTCTATGAAACCTGATCAGTAACTATAATGATAATATTTAGCAAAAAATTAAATAGTCGTGTTTGCTATAGTCATAGGCCTATCAGTTCTCTCTACACAACATGTGCAATCTGTAGAATACTGTAAAGAGACAGTGTGAAGAGACAGGCTTTAAGTAGCTGTATGACCACCAACGAAACCATAATTGTAAGAGTATGTACATCAAAAAGGACCACATGAGAAATTGGAACCAGGGGCTCGATGGGGATCTGGTGGTGCTGACAAAAAATTCTGCTACTTCAATTTTAACTTCAGCAGCTAAACAATTTCACCCATATTTGTCCTTATGTTCCATTAGCTTGTGTTTCACACGGTCTGGAATGACAAACACTGGAAAATCAAACATGGAAATAAACAAGTTAACAGACGATGAAAGCGGCTCATTTAGTAGCAACTTGCGTGATGGCAAACAGGATAATTTACAGGGTGTTCAGAGTGTGTGTGCATGTGTGTTAAGAAGTGAGCCTAACTCTGCGGTGATTTGCAGGTCACTGCCACAGGAAACTGGGCGTTTACCACAAAGAAATGACTGACAGCTGAATGTGTTTGTAACATGATTGGGAGGGAGGAGGTTGACTCAGACATAAAGCTTCTGTCCACTCTGTTTAAAAAAAGAAAAACTGTCAAAATAAATTTGGGCAAAAGATATCCTCAGTATTTAAATACGATGGTAAAATTGGCAAGTGATAAAATTAAGTACTTAACAGGATACAGAGGAAAGAAGAAAAGCAATTACAACTAACAATTACAACAGTTAAAACCAAATCTAAAGTTATTTGGGGATATTTTGGTATTTTGTGTGTGCGTACTGTACCTTTATGTGTATAACTGTGTGAGAAAAAAGACCTTGGGTTCCTTTGCTCACTGTAATCAATATCTGACTACCACAAGATTACCAAGGTCTCGCAAGGAAGAGAATCAGTGTTCACACCCTGATTTTGGTCCTTGACAGAATCCAGAGGAAAGCTGCCCAGAACGGGGAGACAAGCCACTTGGATGTCAATTAGATATAGTCCTGGTTCTTTTTCTCCCTGCCAAGGAAAACTCCCCAAAATAAGACAAGAGCTGAACTGTGCCTTACATGTTCCACACTCAAATCTAAACTTACACTGCAATTTATCATAGTTCTTCTTGGTGTATTTTTGTATTCAGGGAACAGCCATGTACTGCATGTGTTGATGTGGAATTCCCTCAAATAAATATGAAAATGGATGCAACTTTTAAAAAAATAAAAAAAAAAGCTGCTTTTTTTGTCACTGACAATTAGCACAAATACCTGCTGCCCTAAACATGACGTCTGGAAAACAACACATTTTTAACATGTGAATTGCTACCATTCAGTTTGCAGGGCAATATCTACTGCATGTCTGTTTACACACCATAAAGTATGAGCATACCAGTCGACCCAGAGACGGCTGGGAACAGAGCACGCAACAACCAACCTGTTCAGACGAACACTGAGCCATACAGGCCGAGCTGCCAAAGCACTGAGGTAGCTGCTCTAATTACAAAACAGCCAAACCTCCTCAGAGACTCATTTTCCCATTAGCCCCCAAACAGGAAGAGGAAGGGGGAGTAGCCTGTGTTTTATTACGATGGGCAAGATAACAGCAGACCCCTTGTTTATGTGTTTCTCACCTCTTTAATAACAGGCAAGAGGAAGAAAAATCCCTGCAAAGCTGCAGGAAGCTAAGAGACAGAATTATGAAACTTTGAAAGTATAGAGGGTCACACTGTTTAGACTGGAATAACACCAGCAGGTGTGATTTAGGTTCATCTGGCCCCTTTGGGCCAATTAGTAATGGTCATGTAATGTTTTTCATCCTGTAGCTGCACTGCCCCTCTTTGGGCCAATCAGGGCAGTTGCCTTAAATAATGTCATTTGCTACATGCATTAGTCACATACATGAGCTAAGAAACAGCTCAATGCTTACACAAGCCTGCGCCCGAAAAGACAATAAACTTCACAAATGGTGCTATTTGTTACTTGGCTTGATTAATAGATTGCAGTTTATTACATCCAATGTCGGTTTTACTGTGTCAACCTGCCATTGATTTGAAATTAGTATTTATTGAGTGAAATTTTTAAGTGAAACTGCTGTCAATACCAATCCATTTTTCTCATGTCACTAAATCATCTTGAGGGAATTAAGATTTGACAATTAAACACTAATAAACAACTTGAGAGTACCTATAGCTCTCACCGTATATTGTTGTTAAGTAGAAAAGTAGCACTGTTCCCTGAAGGCTCCATGACTGCTATGAAGGCTCTTAAACAGCCTTAAAACACTGTAAGGATATGGCTGTCAACCAGTGCAGATGAACTGATAGGAGTCCATTAGGCCACAAAGGAAGATGATTGACTATCGTGAAGAATGCAGGATAATACAAGATGAAGAAGGAAAGAAATTCAGAACCAAACAAAATCAAAAGCAAGTGGTGCAACAGAAACTGAATATGTATGTTCATGCACAAAATCACAGTTGAGCTGTTACCAAGACGGAGTGAGCAAGAAGCTCTTGGGTTTAAAAGCTCTAACAGGATAATCAATTGTTATTCTAGCAGCGATTGTACAGTGGAAAAAGGGCCTGTAAAGAATGTGGCTGCGTAATTATCCTGTAAAAAGCCAGAGAAGGCTCACTGGCAGCCATTAGTGACGCCATGAGATAAGAAAAGCCATTTCAGTCCAACTGAGACTTTCTGGTCTATTCTATCATTCTGTGATTCAGAATAATACCCAGCTCCCCTTACATTTATTTCTCAAAGCACTGGAGCTTGTCTCCTAACCACCTGTACCATCTTGTATACAATCGTGACGTTTTAAATCCATTTCTCTTTCATCATTGTTCAGAGGAACTCAAAGTAATGAACACTATCGTGATTGCGACTGCTATTATTTTCATTAAGGAAATAAAACAACCTGTCAGTGCAGTTTCATTTCTTTAATTACACTGATGGGGCCTGTAGCTGATATAAATAACAATGTCAAAAATGAAAGAAATTTCAGTATGTAGCGAAGGAACTATTCAGTAATTTGTGCTGATACATAGACATCAACCCTTGCCGAAAAGCATTTCCAATTTCATTTGCTAAATGCAAAGTTTGTAATTTTTGTACTCTGATTTTGACGGTGACCTGGTGTCTACAGTTGAAATCTAAAATAACATTATATGAACAGCCTTTTTGCAATTGAGACCAAGTTAGGGAGGAAAAAGAGCGTGAGCTCTAATGTGATCAACTTTCAGAGTTTCTCTGTTTACATGTCGGCCCTGGTCCTGAAAGATCTCTTCATCCAGATCAAGGTCTTAAGACGTCCTGAAAGGGCTCCACTGTGTTGCACTGTACTCTGTTGAATTGTATCAGAGTTCAGGTCTACTGAAATCCACAGGCTCTCATTGAAAGCAGGAAGCAAACCATGGATAACTATGTACATTATTCAGCTCAGGCTTTGAGATCTGGAAGAAATTTCTTCCTGCTAAGATACTTTTTGATGGTTTTAGCGACTCAAACAGATGTTTAGTCAAAGAAATACAATGGGTGCACTGTAAAATGATAATGGGATGTTCCTGCAGACAATTTATGTTGATGTTGTGATCAAGAGTTTCTTACAGAAAGGGGGTCTACAGATGATCTGTGTCACTGCACAACTTACTTACTTACTTCTTCTTATACAGTCAGTGAGCCATAGGTCTCAGTGTTACACATGGCTGCTGATGGACACCTTGGCTGTGAGGACTGAAACTGAAATCTTTTAGCTGCAGGTATCAGTAATCAAAGCCTGATAACACAGCTGGTACTATATAATGCCAAGTCTGTCCAAGCCAGTAAATCAGCAGGTCTTATAATCACTGTCACTGTTTGTCTATAGTTATTGCCTTAGGTCATTGTAGTTTGATAGTATCCAGAATTTCCTTCCAGCACCATAAAGACAAAGAACTGCAATTTGAAACTTGTGATAGCTCCCTTATTTCTCAGAAAAAAAAACAAAAATCTGAAAGTGACATTATATGATGATGTACTTAATATGAGGCCCCTTGTGTACGACCATGTTGCTAACCTTTACGTCAACTCTCTGCTTTAGAAAGCTGCACAGGTATCAAAACTGTGATATCAAGTTTCTCAAGAGCCATACTATCCCTGTGATACCACCATGTCCCCTCATGTATAAAGTCTTGCACTTTATTCATGGGAAATGATAAAAACTTACAGTAACTTCTCAAGATTACACAGCACTAGAATAAGAATAACATCAAAAGTATCCCTGGAGAAGGAAACAGACTTAAAAAAAAAAAAAAAAGTAGAGGAAGAGACACAGACATACAGTGATGTGACAAAGAGGGAAAAGCAAGAGATAGTGTGGGTGGAAAAATTCCAGAAAATCAAAGATTGTCTTAAGTTTTGGTGGAAATACTGTAAACCTAGGTGTAAAGGAAAAATGAGGATCGAGGACTCACCAGGCCAGCTATGGGTGTTGGAAGTCTGTTGATTTTCTTCACCAGACCAGGTTTAATAGAGCTCAGCAACCTGACAAAAAACAAAAGGAAGAAGGCATCAGAAGCTGAATTTTAATTAAAGCAGAGTCATGCCTTTCCAACTCGTCTTCATGACAAGTTGAGATGAATATTTCATACGATGCATCAAAAAGTAAGTTTAAGCCCAGCTCAGCAGAGTGAAACAACTGCGGGCAGAAAGATAAAGAGTGTGTGAAACTGTGTGTCTCTTCAGAGAAAAGAAGGGGGACATAAAGGGAGAAACATTTTTGGAGGGTCCCACAGTGGCGTCTGGAAGGTTTATGACACGACAGATCCTAAATCAGAGTTGAGAATCAGTGCTTCTCCATCCTCCCATTGGGAGCTGTTAACTAGTTCCAGTACACTTCATATCACAGTGAACTACACATGTGAAGAGGTATGTCCTTCTGCTGTCATCTCTCATCGCACGCACACAGAAAAGAAAACATTTTTTTCTGGAGATTTACAGTATAGTGCTGCAGCCTCAGACAGCATGTCAGTCATGAAGCAGCAGCTTCAGAGTTCCCGCCTCTCCCTCTCTTCCTCTCTCCGTCTCCAGTTTCATCTTTTGTGTGTGTTTTCATCAGAGGAAGCACTGTAATGATTCTGCTCTGGAAAAGACAAACCCACCCTTAGATACTCTGACAGTATTAGATATCACCAGTCCTGTGATGTTCCTGGCATTCCAGCAGTTGTTTTGTGATGAAATACTGTATATCACCTCTTCTGTGAACTCTCTTTCCCTCAGCCTGCTCATTTTCTTCAACTCCAGTTAGAGATTTCCTGCTGTACTGTATGTTTCCCAGAATAACTTTGCAACAACCCCAAGAGAAGGGTGTTCTCAGTGCTACATACAATATGTGTAGGAGGGGCGAGTGAGTGATGGATACAGTGAAGACAATATCTACTCTCTTGAAAAACTGCCTGGAATATGAATAACAGTACAATCTGCTTTTTTTGTTTAGTTATCCTCCAAAATGACATAAAAAGTTAAATGGATTTCTGTTTCATCATCTCTTCTAAAATGGCTTTCTGCCCGAGCATTGGTACAGATGGCTTTGTTTACAAAAATATTTTGGAGAAAAAAAATGCAAACAATCCCATTGTCCTGGGGATGGAAATAATTCAAACATAAAATCAGATGAAAGTTATCTGCAGGAATATTTGGCCCACTTGTGTCTGCTGTAGACTGTCATAGTTCAAACTTGTCACGCTAAGAGGAAGTGGAAATGACTACAAAAGTGAGAGTGCTTTCCTGGATTTTAAAACATGGACACAATCAAAGCAAACACAGTACAAGCAACATAAATAGATCACCTTATGAGTATGTACGGGGACAAACATTTCCTGACGCCTTGTGAATCAGGAAAATGAGGACAAGGTTGGGGTCGTGTTTCACTTGTGAAATTAGCGAGATTCAAAACAAGGAAGGAAGTCCAATCTGAGGCCTGCACTACGAAGTGAGTTTAACCTTCTCCTATTTAACTCGGGGCTATCAAGGCAGTTCAGGGTTGACAAACTGATTGTCTCAGCTGGACTTAATCTGTACTATGGTGATGATTAAGATGTTGGTTTGTTGAGTCTGTGTTAATTTAATCTGACTCTGAGTGTTCAGTGGCACAGACACAGTTTCTGTATGATGATTCGCGCTCCGTGATTTTCACCGGAAGAAAGAAGTTACCCCTGATGTCACCAAGTTACTCCTGAACTTACCCCGATAAACCTGTTACTTTGCTTCTTATTACAGCCCTCAGTTCTCTCCTCTGCTGCTTGGATATCAGTTAAGGGCATTACTTGACTAACAAAGGTTGATAACAAAAACTAAGATGTTTGTGAAACAAGAATGTCGATGAATTACACTGTTTAACACTGCAAATTTCCCCACTTATCTTATATTATCTTAAAAGTCATCTTTAAAAGTGTGACTCTGTCTGTCTCTGGATGAGAACATCAGGTAAATGATGTCTTGAAAGCTTTATGTTCAAATCAAGGTGTATTTCAAATCAAGCCGAGCAACAGTTTAAAACCTTAAGATATTCAATTTACAATGACATAAAAACAGTAGAAAATAGTAAATCTACACATTTTAAGTGCTGGAGCCAGAAAATGTTTAGCATTATTTTGCTTTATAAATGTCCTAAATGATTCATCAATTTTCAAAATAGATTTAAATCTCCATGACCCTTCATAATATGTCTGAGATAAAGTTTATTATTGTGAAAATCACATTGTGAAAGCAGTAGTATGCCATGAAAATCATGTACTACTATAGTACTACTATACCTCCAGATGTTCCATGATATTCCAGAAATTCCAAAACCAGTGGGGGCACTGTTAAATTGGATGTGCTGTCTGTATTCACAATAAAGATGGTGTAAACACTGGGCTTGTGTAACTGAACTTGACAGAAAGGAATGTGCAAGAGAGAAAGCGAAAGTGTCTGTGTGTGTTTTCAGCACCTTGACTCATTATGAGTGGGCAGACAAGAGTTCAAGTGTCATACTGGAGGACAATTTAAAAGGATGCCAGTCTCTCTGATGACTGGACCACAGGGTTTGAACAAATCAGCACACTTACGAAGGAAAAGCCTGTCTGACTGTTATTTCTATCAATTTTAAATCATATATGGTGATTTTAGGTTACCATAGAGGTTGAGAGAGAACATTTTGAGATTCTGACCCTTGCACTACTATTCTTCAGGACTGGAGCTTTCTTTGCTGTTGCACCCAGTCACTATGAGACACAATACCACCTCAATGCCTCAAATAAAATGAAAAAGAAGTGAAATTAAAAGAGCCAATATTTTTCAGCGACTGAGCCAAGAGCAAGAAAGCATCATTTTCTTCGGGAATAGAGCAATAAAGATGAAAGCCAAAGAGACATATTTAATTCATAATTACTGAAGGCAGTCAGATTAAAATTCAAATGTAGTCAGAACTTACTCGCAAAGCAGGATCCCATTCTCCAAACCTCCTCTGAAATCCCTGTCACCAAAGCATCTTCCTGTCACCGCCTGCGGAGGGAACAAAGAAGTGAGTTAGCAAAATATAACAATAGGAGCTTCAGACCGAAAAACAAAACATCAAATAATCAAGTCAGTCTCTGAATCTGAGGTCTGAACACACAAGCTCCACTTGGAAACCAAGAAACAAGCCCAACAACCTTTATCAACACTCCTTTCACGTCTTTCCTTCGTAGTAAATCCTGGGAATGGAATGGAGAGGTGCACAAAGAGCTGCCTGCCGTATATCAAGTCCCTCTCTGGTTAACAGTGCTAAACACTAACAAGCTTGACATAAGCCGCAATCATCCCGACCAAATGGCTCTGGCAGGCTAATATGTTGTGACAGGGGATTTATCGGGTAATAGTTGGTCAGACCCTCTGAGGAGGAGAAGCTGCCTGTTTGCATGTATGTTCATGACTACAGTACATCATCAGGCATGCATGCTTTTCTTGCACAAATATTGCAACACATACAGTTACTGAGAACCCCGGGGCAGCAAACCTGTACATGCGCCAAAAATGTCTAAGGTTCAGTTGCAGCAAAGTTCTGGCTGTTTTTCTACTCCTGACGTTCAGTCTTCTGCTAAAGTTTTGACCTTTCACCTTTATTCATGCAAGTGAGTAGGACATCTCATAAACACATTTGAAGTCCCACATGAGCCCACACAAACATCTTAAGTGCAAACATGAACACTGAAATAATTGCCTCCCACTCCAGAATCTCTCTTGCTGCAGGACCACTATTACTATTCAGCCATAAAAAAGAGGGACCCCATCGGACTGCCGGTTTGGAAGCCAAAACAATTACAAGATTAAATTTACTGAGATTTTCTTTAACATTTATTTGCACAGCTGTGGAAAAAGTGTGGAGATGTAGAGAGTCTGGCCCAGCTGTGTGTTTCTGTCAGCTCGTCGGGGAGCCTGGACCTGTTACAAAAGAAATGGACTGCTGTATGTCAGCGACTAGGCCTCATTTCTGCTGCTTGGGGGCACGGTGACATGTCGTGTTTGGTGCTCGGGAGTTAGATCGACAGAGACAGATAGACAGAGACAGACAGACATCAGCAAACAGAGAAAAGAAAGCAGCACAGATCTTGCCTGTATGCTGACATTTAGCTATTCACTGCCACTACTCCCTACTGTGGCAGCACTTGTGAACAGGGCATGGTGTGTGTCTGGTGTTGACAGCACAAAAGTGATGAGTGAGGCTCGAGTGTGAGGCCTAAAAGTCTGCCTCACTGTACAAATACATGATCCACAAAACCCATATTCTACGATTACAGTTTACAAAAATACTCTGGAGGAGGACATAGAATTATTTGTTGAATTAAACAGCAATTGTGGCAAATGCCAATCGCAAAGTGGAGACTGTCAAAAGTAAAAATGAAACAGATAAATAAAACACGTATTGTGAAGATATAGAGTGACACCAATTGTCTCATCCAACAAGAAGCAAGAAAGTGAATTAGCACATTACTGAAAATGTCAAACTTCACTTGGAAGTATCTAAAAGCCAGTAGAGCTGGTCCAACCATACAAAGTTAAACAGAATACGACTGCATTTTGTCAGTTAACATAGAGAACCTGTCTTTTCCACTGGGCTTCAGGCTAAAGTTTTTTGGCCAGACAATCGTCTTTGGCTCTGCTCACTGAGGCTTAACTTAATGAGTGACATTAATTATTTTTCCAGATCTGTCCCTGAAAAATGTTTGTGAAATGATGAGTTCAATTTTGTGTGCAACTGTACAACTAGCCGACAGCAGACTGCAGATCCCACTGTAAATGTACAGAAATCCCTGGTGTAGTACATTAGAGAATAGCATCCCTGATTTTGTTCATAAGAGGGCAACACTTCATGGTCTGATCCCAGTTAAGATTCAGTGGCCTAGATACATTTATATCTGCAGCTTAAAAAAATCTGCAGCCGAATGGATGACCTTGATTTAAGATCTCCTCGATAAATGTGTCACATGAATGTTAGTCCTCTGCCGGCTAAAGATGGATAACCTTTTACTGATTCGACATGTAGCATTGACAGTCCATTACCATATTACAGTAAATATGGCCATGTTGTGTTTTCTCCCGTAAAAAAAATACTGATTGTCGCATGGGTTGAACCTGTGTGCTTTGAGTTACAGAACAGTCTCTTTAAAAAATAGGTCAGCTCCTCACTAACCTTGTCAATGAGTACGATTGCACGGGGAGATTATAGTGTCACACAACCTTCACAAGGAGAGATTACAGTGTCACCACCTTTACAAAGATTCATCTACAGTCTGAGGGCAGCGAGTGCAGGAAACGAGGAAAGGATGAAAAATAATGAGACTTGCTATGACTGTTATTAAAATTATGTAAAAAATCAGGCTTATTTTTTCCCTACAGGTGGAACTGTACAAGGTTTCAATTGGAAACACAGAAACTGCTCATACTCATAATTTCACAAGAGAAAGCGAAGACAAGACACATTAAAGTCTGTGTGTATTTTTAACTTTTTTTCCCCATATTCAATAAATCTAAAACATAATGTCACCTCCAGGTGGAAACCACAGTCTTAAAAGGTTAGGCAAATTAATATTCTGTCCTTTGGGGTTCATGCACTTTAACATATATTACATATTACGGTCTCGGCTATGACAAGGTTTGAACGGCAGAAAATGGCAGGCATTTTTCTCATTTTCTTGCTGCTCATTTTGGCAGTGACTGCAGAGAGGCTAAGGACCTTGATTCATGTACATCTGTTACTCCCATAAGTGTCATCCTGTGCTGAAGTGCATATGAAACTCCTGACTGACCAGAGGGAACACTTAAGTTGAGAAAACATATAACGCAGAAGCATTACGTTTTTCTATTAACAAATGCTGTCTGGAAATATGTAACACAAGTGACATGGGCATCTTTGACAGTAATAAAATACAATTTGATCAGATCCTCCAGTACTCACTGTTACCTTATTGGTACAGAGCATTACCTTCCTGACTAATAAAACACCTAACATACAGCAGGAAGCGGTGGTCGCAGTCAGCTACAGTAACATTGCTATAAAAGTTGAAATGGTACGTTCCTTTTGCGTGCAAATGATTGTTGTGTATTATAGGTTAAGGACATGGAGCACAGAAAAACATGTCATTTGAAGTGGCCATTAAGCAAGGAAACCCCATAAACATCAGATCAAGTGAAAGACGTAATAAAAACCCACTAAAGACCACCCGGACTATTGCAGTAATATTTTCTGTTTACAAAAACAAATATTTGGATAGGAATGTTAGGATAAGAACAAGCTCAAATGTGATGTAATGTAGTGTCTGTTTGATTGACAGCAGCTGGCAGGCTGCCACAGTGCTGCTGTTACACCACAAGGAACGAGAGATGAATCAAACAAACTTGACTTGTACTACATGTTATTGGCAGACAACATTTTTTTTATTGTGTTGAACAACATGAGCATCTGAGTGAAGTGAAGTGACACTTTCAGGTACATTTACATGCTGTTTAGTATGCTGCAGCTAAACAACTAAAACAAGACGTGTTTATGTTTGTGAGGTAGATAATAAGGAGACTTGAGCAGGAAAGCTAATCTATAAAAGATGCAAAATTTGACTGGCTGTATTGAATTGAGTGTTCATCTGGACAGACGGATACCTAACAGTTTTGAAATAATGAAAAAATCAATCATGAAACCCAAAATATAAAACACAATATTCTTGCTTTTTGGCTTCTGATATTTTCTCAAGGAGAAGATGGCGCAAGTGATAAAAATACAATATAAATTCAGTTGGACTTCAAATTAAGTTGAACAAACGACTAAATGGAAGGATGCACTGTAAAATGCTGGAAACTTCCGGATCTATCTGAATGGTGATTTAAAACCACTGCAAGGTCATGTGAGGGGGCTCAATTAAAAAGAGGAATGTGTCGCCTCTGTTGTTCTCAGTGGAATGTTGCCTGCATTGTTTCACAAACAATCAAATGATGTTGGTTGGCTTTTTTTCCCTTTTCACTTCCTTCCCCTTTGAAACCCTTCATGTCCAAACCAAAGTCATGCACATGGAATCATGTCCAAAACGGTCATCACTATCACATTGGTATCCACAGACAAAGGAAGTCTCTGTTGGTTCAGAGATGCATGAATGAACTTTGAAGAAGCAAACTTACTTTTGCAAAACCCTGTTTCCCAGAGAGAGTAGTCGTGTGTGAATCTATGTTTTGCTTTGATGAATTATAAAATAGAAAGCCCAATGAAATTTTTGCATGAAAACTCCCATGGGATATTGCTTTCATGTTCTGAAAGATAAAACATCAAATGTGATGGGAAGAGACTCCTCTACAGTCAAACCATGTCTGGCAGACCACAACTCAAAGACAATTTACAGAAATAATATTGCCAAGAAATATTTTCTTAGAACAGGAAGGATACAGATGAAAAATTGTTACTGCATTTTCAGTCAACATAAAAGACAAATCTAAAGCTTTCCGTCACACAGCAATCAAATAAACGACTGTGTTACAGAACTTTTATATCTCCCTGTCTGAACTAGCTTACTGCAATCCCTCCACCCTGAAGGCCATCCAATGAAAACAGATCTATTACAGGCCCTGCATTGGACGGCTACCTGTCCCAAATTAACGACCAATAACTCAAGGTTTGAGACAGGCTGGTTTCCGTGACTTGGGGAAGTAAAACACTACTTACTTCTAGGCCTTGAGGCGAAGTGCGATCAGCCTGTTAAAGAGTTGACAGCTGTTAGCTCAAGGGCTGATGAACATAAACAGAGACATGTGCTCCCGACACACGCCTGCTTTGTAGTCACACGCCTGCTTCGTAGTCAAAAGCATTCTACTTTACAGGATGTTGTCTTAAGTGTGTTGCATAATGCTGACTGAATCTGACGCTATGCGTCCAAGTTCAAGAACACATGTAATCACGTCTTCTGGCTTTCAGCCAATAATCTCGTTAATTCAACTTGGCAAGAGAGCTTAATCTGGAAATGCTTCTGGTTGTGATTAACAGTACAAAAACAACAGTGTGCAACCTGGCCATTCACTAATACAAGCTTTGTGACCTGAGCAGCAAGGAACAGAAAGAACTAATCCCGCTGATGCATGATTTGTATAGTCTAGTCTTTTCTCCAAGTAAGAGATAAAAAAAACACTCAATTTGTTCAGTATTGAAGAACCTAAGTCATCTGTTTCATGACATAGCAAAACACTGCTCTGGCACAGAAACACTGAGTCTGCCGCCAAGTTTTTATCATCACAAAAAAGATAAAATCTTGCCTTTGGCTTCAGGAGAAATAGGATTTGATGGAAAAAAATGTCCTAAAGACAAACAGCAGTATTGAAATTGGTAACATCTGACTCTTCATATGAGGGGGGGTTCTCTCGCTGGGGGTCCCTTCAACTCATGGCGCTTCAACAAGTTCAGCCAAAGGTCAGGAGTGGTATCTGCCTACAGTCAATCATCCCGATCTTTTCATGAGCTGCCACCACTGCCACCACCGTGGGGATCCCCTATTGTGGCTACTACGGCCTGTCTGCTCTGTGCTCTGTGTGTTGGCATGTTGCTGGATGGACTGAGGGGGATGGGGCTTATTGGAGGTAGTACTTAAACTAATCTGGTTCTTACACCATGTTTCAGAATAGTCCATAATTACAATACAGGATGAACACAATAAGTTTTTACAACAAGGGTTTGAGCACAAGTAAAGTCCATTTAAACTTTTCTCCATAAAATAGAAGATTTATTGTTAGTATTGAGGCAACAGTTGGCATGAGGAGCGGGGACATCATGGAGATTTCAGCCAAGTCCATGGCCACATAAAAATAGAGCTGAAACAATTACTTGATTAATCAATTAGTCAAACCAGAGAAATGTTTCTTTGGCAACTCTTTGACTGATTAATTGTGTAAGTTGTTATTCAAGCAAAAATTCCAGTCTCTGGTTCCAGCTTCCCAATTATGAGGACTTGTTGCTTTTGTCTAATCTATATCTAATTTTGGAACGCTGGCTGTGCAAAACAATCTATTTGAAGGTGTCGCTTTGTGCTCTGGAACATTGTGATGAGCATTTTTTTGCTACTTTCTACATTTTACAGATAAAGTGATTAATCACTGATGAAAATAGCCATTAGTTGTAGCCCTACAGAAAATAGATTTTCCATTTCGCTGAAGTGGCTCAGAGCAATACAATCCACAAGAGGGGTGTTTACCTACAGGTGATCAACAGTAAGTAAACAATATATGGAAGAATTATAAGCAATATTACACAAGTTACATTAAAAATTAGCTACAAACTATGCTAAATTACAGCAGATGTTATTACAGATGTGCTACAATTCAGGTTGCACAAAAGTGAGATATATTCTTCTCCCACCCTTTCCCTTTCAGACAGTAGGCAGAGGTGCTATAGGCATCTGGAGCCAATGTGGGCCTGGAAAACAGAACAACTTGTGTATCTTTCTCCTTGTTGCCTAATTTTAGCATGCATCATGAGGTTTCCCTGAATTAGCAGAGCTTTTACAAGATTTGGTCTAATATTGGATCATGCTTCTAAAGTCTACATGGCAGATCACCACTAAATCACCACAATCAGTTACAGATCCAGCTATTCGCCATGTCAGACTGATCTGGAGACAAAGACGCCAGCAGATACAGATGAGTATAATCTGTTGTTGGAGCCAGAGGGATCAAACAAGCACATTCACACAGTCTAGAGCCAAATACAAGTCAACTCTGATAGTGATATTTTAGAAAGTGACACAGACGCAAAGATTCATGGACCCTCATTGGGCCACACATACGAAAAGCATTCACTCACTCACCCACGCGCCTACAATCGCATCAATGCAGACATCTGATATCAGCATGTGTTTACAGGAGGCTGACTACAAACATCCCAGTTTGTCTTTTTGGCGGGAGTTGAGATAGACTGCTCTGAGGAAGCAGCTGAAGCTTTAAATCAATTGAGTCAAGCTGGAACCGTAGCCGAGTCGCTGCCCAGGCCAGAGACAATGAACAACAGAGTATTACGAAACAGGGATCATCACAGGTAATGACAGTTAATAGGGCATAATTGGCATGGTATTATACAGTGGAATCAGCACCGGACCGCAGCAGTCCAATCCCAGAGTCAGACCACGGCGTCTGAGGAGAATATTTATAGGCTGATTTGATGACGGCGGACTATTTAGGTTCAATCTGTTGTGACAGATGATCTTATTTCATACACTATAACTTGTAATGGCTAACATCTTGAAAGACCACCCCACAGAGCAAGAATAAAGACCTATGAATAAATGACCAAACATTAAACTCAAAAAGCAGTCAGCCACAAAGTTATCACATAATTTTCTAACAGAAAGACAACATGAGGAAAATTATGAGAGGGTCAGAATGTTATGCAAGACCTTTGTACCGAATTACCACAAGTTTACCATTCACATGTGCCAAACACACGCTGTATATAGCAGTAATGAATTATGTTGATTTGTGGCCATGGAAAGCACAATAAAGGGGAAAGGAAGACATAAATAAGTGAGCTGCTCCAGAGTGGAGAAAAATCACTCTGAGCCAGATCAGTTAAACAGAAGTGCATAGGACTATAAACCTTACAGTGTTTGTAGAAACAACAGTTTAAGAGAACAGGACCAGATTATCAGATTGTTTGTCAGAGTTTACAATGTCAACACATCTTACAACAGCTTACACTATACTGAAGTCTATATTATAACACATTTTGAAGAAGAATGTGAGGAGGGAAATGGCTCGGCTCCGTATCAAACTCACACCGACTGCTTTTCATGTATTTATAACACAAACAAACACACACTTCTGACTGATGCATTCTCATTTCAGTCAGCAGAGCACAAATGTTCCCAGGCACACGGTGGATCCTGTGAGAGTCATCTGGCGTGGGAAACCTTACACAACCCCTGATTACTCATGTATTGCTCCTACTCAGCAAGACGCACTGGTTCCAAGTGATCAGAAGCTACATCATATTTACATGTCAGAGTGTAGCCGTGAGGTGACACTCCCTGGGAGCAGCTTAGATTCAATCAATACAAAAGGCAGGTAGTTCAGTTTTAAGCTAAAGGTCAAACCAAAATATGACACCAACATGGCAGTAGACAGATCGATCCTAAAGTTACAGGACAGTCTCACCAACAACGAAATGATCCTACGGGCTATAATATAAATTCCAAATGCCACAAGCATCTTTTGAACCAAATTTATGCAAAATTATAAAATATGCAAACTTTTTATATTTTTTATTACACAATATTTAGCTTTAGATTTCAATTGAATATCAATCAAGGATGCCTTTAAGCAAATATGAAGGCTCTCCATTGTTTCATTTGACCCAAGCAGGCAGAAGTGGTCCAAATAAACATTTGCCTCAATCAGCATAGAACTCACCAGCCAACTCGCTGAAATGACATAAACATTTGAAATAATTAAAAATCATGGTAAGTCACATGCTAAATTAGAAACAGTTAAATAACAGCACCCCAGGGACTCCTGATCTGTCAGCTGCATCAGCCTGCAGGAACACATTTCCCCGAGGCGAAGCTGTTTTCAATGTCACACCTTTGTCTCTGGAGACTGGCCCACGGGCTGTCAAGGCATCTGCTGTTTGAATTCATACTGTAAATCTGGAGACCACCTGGAAGTTTGGTCCGTATGTAGATGCACTCTTTAACTTCCAAAAGACATTAAAAAAAAGAGCAAATACAAAAGTAGAGAGTAAATATATGAACAAACTAAAAATTAATCCAAAAGTAAATACAGGCAGATGATAGACTAAATGATTGTAGACCAAATACTGGTACCAAAGTGGGTCTCCGGTTACACTGTTGGCAATGTACTTAGTGTATGTCGCATTGATTTTCCAGGCTTTTCCTCTTGGTACAATTGATTATTTTGCAGTGACAGCTGCTGGTACACCTGGATCCGGGCACAGATGATGTGATCCCTTTGAGCTGTTCTGTCTTGTGATGCTTTGAAACCTACAGTACATATCAGAGTACTGGTTACTAGACCTCATTTAAAGGCAACACATGCAGCTTATCATACACACATCACAGAGTGCTTAGAGCTACACCATAGTTCTCTCTGACATGTGCCTGTGTTGCATAAAGGACATTTTCAGAATCAATTAGGCCAGCCTCTTTCCTAACTTACAGTATATGGGCTGGGAAAAAAAGAAGAGAGAAAAGAGAAAGTGATTCTCTCACTCAAAGCCCAAACACCACATGTGGCCTGGCAGCCATGAAGATGAAAGCTGCCCTAAAATTGTATCCTGGAGGGTTTTTTTTTTTTCAAAGCCTACTGTACGTGTGTGCTGGCAAGCCTGTGTCTGTAGTGTTGTTAGTCCTCATCGCTGACACAATCCATGTTCTCTTCCTGAGAATCTGATACTGATGCTGTTGTAACACTGATCAAGATAACATTTGGTTTTTACAGCCTGTTTAAGACCAACCACTTCTTATCAACCCCTGCAGACAAACATGCCTGCAAGCACAGGTCCGTCACCTGCTCATGATTACAAGAAAATGTGCACACCAGGCACAAAGTTACACACACACATAGAGAAGCTGTCATTTTCAACTAAACCCTCTGAGACAGTAATACCCAAAGACAGGTGAGGAACTTGGGAGTGCGAGAAGTTTTCCAGACTTGGCTCAGTTCAACAGAGGAATGAATTAAAGCTCTTCTTAAAAGAGAAGACAGCCTTGTGCCATCAATATTAACAATGCTTCAATGAGTCAAGCTCAAAGGTCAAATTACAACTCTGCTTCCTTAGATTCTTTGTTCTTTTGTCTCTTTTCATCTTTTTCAGCAAGGGAATGAACCCCAGCGAACGAGCTAATTTGCTTGCGACAAGTGTCATTCAAGTATGTTGTGAATCACCTTTAAAAACTACTCTACTAAACTACTTTAAAATTACATTCTCACCCTTTCCTGCATCAATTAAACTTTAAATACATTGTGTCAGTGGATGTCAAGGAGAGTTAAACACATGATGTCAACTGGGAACCATGCGTACTGTGCTGTCAGAAATCTTTTTGTCCACTGTTGAAGTGAAAAGAGACACGCAACTTCCAAATGTTGCTAGATTTTAAAGTGTACACTGGTGTGTGAGAATGGAGATTTGTCGATTGTAAAGTTGTTTTTATGTAGTGTTTCGACAATTTCTCCCTTTTAAACTCTCTAATTGTATCAATCCGTTGTGACAAACATTGTAAATTAATGCCATTGACTGTGAATCAAATTCTCAACCATCTAAGGGGCTGACAAACTGGCACTCAATTACAAGTCAATTGCAAAACTGGGCAAAATCTAACACCTTTTAAAATGTTAACTATAATGCAGTTTATTAATTTCATAATTCTGAAGAGAAAATAACAGCAAATGAAACAATGTGAAGTGACAAACTCATTAAAAAAGTACAGTGATGAAGTGAATTTCGAGGTTATGTGATGCAATGTATAAAATGTGTTATCAAAATGTTAAAGCACCAGAGAGAAGACAAAACTGTTGTTCTTTGTTATGTTCCAGTGGTTCTCAATGGTTTTCATAACAGCCTTTGACCCTTGTAGGATTTCTAGGTTTGGCTACGGAAGCGGTTCTTGTTCCCAGCTTCCTTTCACATGAAAGATGAAGTTCAATGGCCTTACGCCAATGTTCACATAAACTCGTCGTTTGAGGAAGCTCAAAACTAAACAAGAAGGTCAACTTTCAAATGTCTCCAGAATGAAATATAGCCATTTCAATTCAAGCTGTATATTTTTGTCTGTATGCTCTCCTGTAGAACATCCTGACTTCAGTGATACAGTATTTATTAAGAAGAAGAGATTTCCAACACTGCAAGAGTAAAGGCTGATCCCTACACAATAGGGAAGTGATCAATACATTGCTGAATTGTTGAATGAGAAATGCTGCATTTCACATTTATATGCATGTACACTACATTTCATATTATGCAGTTTTCCACAGGATTAAAAGACAAAGGACATCATAAACCTTTGATTCTAATTAAGAAAATCATTTTTACTCATTTCCAACCATTAATTGTTTGCCACTCCATTCCAAAGATTTTTTACATTTGTAATTTAGAGATATGTATCCCAAGTGCAGATGGTTGAGAACTGAACTTTTCATTTCAGACATTTAGAGATCAATTAAACTCAAGAAAAGAGAAGTTTTACTCTTGTAATATACCACAAATCTTATGGTAGGTATAAACTTCATTGCTTGGTCGGCAAAACATTTTATTAAGCAGAATTTTATACTGCTAGCTGTCACATTTTAGAAACATTCATCTCTCCCAAGAAAAACACTGCCACCCTTCTGCAGTGATTAACAGCTCTGTCCTAGTTCATTCTCTGGGCTCCTTTGGTCCAGGCCATGTGCTCACAGACAGGTTGCTTCTACTGCCAATAGGACCATTATACTGCAGAAGTGGTTCTTGATTTATATGCTCTGAAGAAATATATTTAGAAATGTCTTGCCTGGTTTTAATCTTTTGAATAAACCCCCAAATGTAAGAGTTTCAGAATATTATTTGTTTTAAAAGTGAGACAAACACTACTGGGGGAATATAAACCAAAACAGTTTATATTTGTAAGATGAAAATATTCCAACAAATTCAAACCCACAACATAACAACATTTCTTTACAGTTGTTTCTTTCACATTGTGGCAGTGGCAGTTACTCAATGAGGCTAAAACAGCTTAGCAAGTGTGCCACGCACTCCCACACTGCAGCCATTCACATGCCAGACAGTAGCATTTCTACTCAGGCTTGCCCAGTGCTTTTGTACACTGAGCTGTGAATAAGAAAAGGTTGGGCTTCCAGCAGCGCTGAAGTAGTGCTGAAAATGTTTAAATCTCCAAAAGTTCAAATTAAAGTTTGCAGATAAACACCTACCTTCGACTATGCATGTAACATACAGTGCTCTTTGCATTCAAACCATAAACCTGGCATTCAGGCAGAGGAGACTGCTTGCTTCCAAACCTGTTTTCTTAAGAGCTTAAACAGTCTGAATTCCGACGCCCGGTTCCCTCCTTTATGCCTCCCGCTCCCCTCAACTCTTGATAAGCCCCTCTGATTAAACAAGCCAAATTTCCTGCGACTAAAATGGCCTAGCCCTAAGCTAAATGTTAGTATTCCAACCAGTCCGTCCCATTTCCACCCTGATTAGATGATGGAACAATGTTTGGGTTGTGGATTAACCCCACTCCTGGCCCCCATTGGCGCTACTCACTTCCACCCCCATTCCCTCCCACGTTTTTCTCCCCCCATTCTCTTCCAGGCTTGGCGGGGCCTTGAGCCCACATGCAGGGGAAAGGCAAGAGTATTTGGCCTGAGGACGGCTTGGCAGTTGTCGGGGATAAGGGAGAGGGAAGGGGACCTGTTCTGAAAAGGAAGAAGGAAACTCTGACTAGGGTCATATGTGAAATAAGGTGTGATGTGAGAGGCAGGTTGACGTTGATTACTTCATCCTGTTTTAGCTGCAAGGTGATGCTGACAGTTGTGACTTGCCTGCCAAGTCATTCACCATTTCATAAATCCGTGTGAGTGAGTGTGCATGAACAGGAGTGGTGTCGGAACAGTGGCTGTCACTTAACTCTATGCAGAAGTCAATACAATAATAGATCCAAAGATTTGTGTGAGTTTGAAAATTTAATCTACAAAAGTAATTATGTCATGACCAACACTGAATTAACTTACTTTTGAATAATATATATGATTCAGCATGTACTTTTCTCCAAAGCACCTTACAGACATAAGGCAACGTTTAGTGCTATATTTCATTCCAGATCAGCTCTTGGCTGATTTAAATACTATCCTATAAAGTCTGAATGACAAAGTAAAGTATTACTGCAAGAGAGGTGTCACATCCCAACTACTAAAAAAAAATCCTTATTCAGTCAAAAACTAAATTCTGGGGATGTGCATGTGGGAACTTACATGAGGCCAAATACTCAAAATAAAGACTTTCTTAAGAAGTAGTTCAAAAAGAGAAACTGAAACTAATCAATGTCAGATCTTTTTTTTTTTTTTTTTAAACTCGCTACCTGGTTTCGTATATTATACAACACAGTGGCCAGATTGTTATGAATGGGTGTGCTGTGTGCAGTTAGCTGACATCTGAAATCTTTAAATTCACGTTCAAATAGTTCCCAACTGTACTGCAGGTGCTGGGGGGAAAAAAACAGGTTCACACAATCATACGTTTGCTTGATGCCATTTGATGCCAATGATGTTCCAAATGATGAAAATTTATCTTTTTGTCTTAAAGATTCAATCCTTCATTTCTGGCATATACATTTCATGTCTTCATAGCTGAAAAGTTATAAAGCTATTAGCTTTTTGTTTGTATTTCAAATGATCACAACTGAAAATTGAAGACTCTGAAGTGCAATAAATAAGAGCACAGATTAACAACTTAGGCTTTTGATTATAAGTAGATCCCAATTAAATCTTGTCTGTGAGATAAGTGTAATTAAAGGTCCCAGTCGTTTACATTTTTGGCAGTGGTATGATTATGTTGTATACTGTACATCTAACTCTTGGATTGCTGACACATTAGTTCTGATAATGCTGCAGAGAAAAAAAAAAGTTTGGTGGAAGGAAAACAGTCTGATCTCACCAACAATGTCCCTTCAGATGACTAGGGAGACCATTTGGGTGAGACAGGGACACACAGGGCTTTCATTGTGCTGAAACACACTCGCTTTAAGCGATGCGTGTGAGGGGGATTGAACCTTCAAACCCCTCTACTCAGTGCACACTCCAGGGTTCTCTGAACTCCCCTCTGTGGCACAAATGCCACATCTTCAATTTAGCTCTTACCCTGGGTGTGCAGTTACAACTCCCCATTCTACTAACCCAGCTCACTTCACACGCATTTTCATTTTAATGAAATTGGACACAGCAAGTGAAAGTGTAAATGTATACACAAAGCTGCACAGCAGAAAGATTACAAAGAAGTAGAAGAGATGTATTTTTCTCTTCCATGGAATATGAAATGTGATCGGCACATTTAAAATTCAGGAAGTGAGTGAACAGGTAGGGGTTCAGTTGATTAAACACACAAGGACAAGTGGCTCATGGGCATGGATCAAAGACGTGACCTTACAGTTACAAGATAGCCCTTCCAACAACTAAGGCCCCCGGTATGTCTACATAGATTAAAACCACAGCAGTATCTTACCTCACCATACATCTCATACCTACCAGGATTTCAGTGACAACCCCCACAGCTCTGTAAGTTCAGAAACAAAGGGCCTCCGTGTCGACACCACCTCTCTAAGCTAAGCTTCCTAAGCAGCAGGGTTTTTCCAGGGGCCTCCACTAGTCTCCAATATCCTGTCTGCTACAGTCTCCATGAGGCCGAGGGCAACATCCAGCCAGTGGCCACACCGGGAGCCACAGTTAGAGAGGCAGACGGACGCCCCAGCCTTGACCTGCAGGGACGGACATCTTGACACCAGATCAGCCCAGTTTTAAGGTGCTTTTAGTGAGAACGGGGACCTGAGAGATTGTTTTCCTTTTGTCTCATTATTCAACAAAATATGAAATGAAATGAAATTGAAATGTGTTGGCACAGTGGGTACACTGGTGATGAAGAGAAAACACAAGTCCTACTTGCATGGGACACTTAAAATGAAGATACTTCATTTAATATGTCAATAATCCCACCTAAGAAATTATGAAAGTAACTGTATGACACATTGCTTAGCTGATACATCTTTGCCTTCCTGCTTTATTACTGAGTACAGAAATCACACCAAGGTCAAATTACAACTTTTGTCACTGGAAGTTTGACTTGGGATTAGTATCATCATGAGACTGCCGTCTTCACCCAATTATGGCAGGGACCAGATTAGCATCACTGACAAGCACTGCAATTATTCTATATCACTGGATGTCCCCAGCTAATATGAATCCCATGGAAACAGGGCTTGAGCTTCGAGTTGAGAGCTCTCACTTATTGATTTCTTCATTGAAATTAGTGATGTGTAACCCAAGTGTGATTTTCTTGGAGACTGAGCAATATGAGATTTGGCACAGCGTGCATGTGAAGTGCACCATGCTCAGTCCAGTAACCAGGCAACAGACCTTGAGTCTTAGTAAATACAAGAAGGATGATAAGAACTAGATTCATCTTAATGCTGTCATTTTAAAAGAGGGAGGCTTGTATTCAGGCCAAAACAAACAAAAACCCTTCTAAACTTTCAACATGATGAGATTCTGTTGTGTACACGTTCAGACATGCTCTCCCCTGTTCTCATTACAAAGCTCCATCCTCAGCAAGGCTGAACTAATCAGGAGCTTCAGTGACATACTGTGTCAACACTGGAGCACAATGGGGGTTAATCAGCATGTTTACAAAGGCTTCTGCTTTCACAAGCATTGGATGTTTGAGACAATCTTAGGCCAGTGGTATAATCATGTTGAAATATCCACTTGAAAAGCAACTTAACACCGATTCCATTACAATTTGGTTTCATTACAACTTTAACATAA
>JBBMOC010000026.1:6021793-6080026 GCA_037975185.1 Centropyge bicolor
AAAGAAGCACAATAGTGACAGCAATGCTGCATCATGCAGTCATGTCCAGACAAACGCCAGTCAGCTGAGAGACGATTGTGTCACTTTCCAGAGCGTAGTGACAGCGTGCATTGTTGTTGGGGGGCGACCAGCTGGGGAGCTGGTGAGTGTGTCTGTGTGTGTCTGTATAAATGCGTTTGAATGGGAAGGGGATTGAGGGGCTCAGGAATGTTGGGGTGAGTGGGCATACAATCATGTGCATGAGGCTGTGTGTGTGAGACAATGAAAGCCATCCCACTCAGTTCTAAAAGCCTTCATTCATGGTGGACCACAGTCATCTGGGTCTCTGCAGTGTAAAGTTATTTCATCTCAAATTGGGTCTAACAAACTCACTTTTTGCTTGGAAAACAGAAGATATTTATTTATGAAACAAGGCAAGAGCTGAGGCACATTTATCTATCTGACTCATGATGCTCATGATGTCATTTTTTATTCTCTAAATCAAGCTGAAACAAGCTGAATGGAAGCTGAGCAGTCTCTCATACTTTGGGAGTGAATCCAAAGACAAAATGAAGAAGGTATTTTGGCTCCAAACGAACAAGGATCAATCATAAAAATTGCACTTTAGGCAATGAATATAAATTGGGAAAAGCCAAGTCAAAAACTTGGACCATTTCAAAGACACAATATGATAGAACATTTTTCATAATATGGAGTTACACTGTTGCTGTAAGACTGTCAGTCAGCCTGCCATCCAGTGCACGTTGCACTTGCTCCCTCGATAGTCAGAAAGAGTCCAGCTCCCCAGTGCCCCAACTCAGAAAACTAGGAAACCAGCTCAGCCTGCATGACCCAATTAGAAACATCCCCTGGACGGTGGAGAAACATCAGTCTCTGTCCTACCCATCAAACAGTCCCATATGCCTGCTAAGAACAGCTCCAAATAGTGAGTGTGAGTAACACCTCATCTACTATGTTTTTTTAAGGCTGCTTATGCTTTTTCCCAACAAAATTAAGTTTCACACCTACATTAAAAAGCTGCCTATTACAAATTCAATCTGTCACTGCTGCTAAATAAGCTCCAGCACATGTGGGATAAAGAAAGACAGCACAATATTTACTGAAAGATATTTGCTGGAGGGACAGAAGAAGAGTGCTGCGCATTTCCACAAGCTTGCCCAAACTGGTCCAAGAACTTGAACCTGTGAATTTTCAGTCAAAAGCCAACAAAACAATGACTAAATCTGAGTTTAATGGGAAGCAGGCAAAGTGACCCACATTGCATGTGAATAAGGGCAATCAATAGTGTGATGGCAGATAACATGACAGAGGAGGTACAGCCTGTAATTGTGGGCAAAGATTAGAGAGCAGGCTAGTGACTGAATGGTTTGAGTGAGTGAATGGGTTGAGAAAATCCATTTGGAGGAAGTGAAGCATTTTTGCAGACTTTGAACAATTACTGAATGATGGAGGTGAATTTAGACAGTCGATCTCAGGAACGGTTTCCTTCTCCATGTATGTATTCCACAAAGCCAGTGTGGAGTTTAAACTAACTGTATTAACTTAAGGAAGACAGATCAGAGAGCAGTTCTGTACAGTTTTGTCTGTCTGTTTCAAGGCCATCTTTGGTTTGTGGCTGCTGTGTAATAAAAAGGAAAGCAGGTCTTTCAAGTAAAACTTAAAAAGCCTTTATTTTTTGTGGTTTTAGTTCAAAAGGAATATTATCAACTGAAAACAACTTTTGGGTTTTTCAGGCAGGCTGTGGCTTTAATGGGGAGGTAGCACAGCACATTGCGAGATATAATAAATACAGTACGCTGCAGTGGTTTTGTTTTTCTTTTAGAAAAATATTAATGGCAATGTCTACATTGAAGCAGCTGTGGTTAGTGCGGAGACCAACACATGAAACATTTCTCTGGCTCATTAGATTTTATGACCTAAACCCTACCAACATCCATTCTACTGCTGGACACAGACACAGCAAAGCATGTACACCAAACACAAAGTGATGCACTGAACTGATTTACATTCATATTCATTTTGCAATTTTAATCCTATTCTACAGTTTGTACCTATTCTAAGTTGTTTTCTCTGCATGCTCAAAATTGACTTTAAAATGCCAATTTCCCATTTGTCACAGCAACATGCCGTGAAAATCTGCCAGTTACGTTTCTTTTCAGAGTGAGCATTAGGTGCACTGGCTAGTATGGCAAGTAACAACAACTGTTAACAGCTTCCCTGCAGAGTGTGGCCGTGCTGCCCTGGCACACAGCCGGCTGTACAGCCTTCACTCTGGTGCTTATTGTGTCTGTGTGTGTATGTGTCGCACTGCAGTTTGAGTGCCAGGCTGCCTTGCTCCTTCCTCCTTGAAAGCTCTTTTCCTCTTTCAGTGCGTGAGCACACAGACCTGACAGCTGAACAACATGAATAAGTTCACCTTGTCACGGACAGACCTGCAACATCAGGCACTAACAGACACACACTGAAGAGCACATGAAGCCAGAAAGTCAAAGGGACATCCAGACTGAGCAGCTAATATTCTTGGTGCGATGCTCTTGATGATCCGTCTATCAATCAAGCCATTTTCTACGCTGTATGTAATTAGTATCTTATTACTAGGAACAAAAGAAAATCAGAAGAGGTCATGCAAAATTTCTCTTTCAACCAAATATTGTAGAAAATAAAGCACCATCTCATTTGTAAGTGTTTGGTTTATCAAATTTCATTAAAAGCCAAGAAGTCTAGTCTTAAGAAAACAAGCAGTGAGTATGAAAGGGTTATAAGGGGTCAAAATATCACTTCTGCAAGTATACTGTTATTTGTGTTTAAACTCTCATCAACCTAACTGGTTAAGTTGCTTTCACCTTGTCTGGTAGCCTACTTTATTTGAATATATTTGGTTGTGAAATGAAGTACCTGTGGATTTTACTAGATAAATTGAGCCATATGACTGTTGTTTCCTCCCTGCTTCAGAACAGTGCATTTCTTATGTGTGTCTACTTTGGTAGATACAGCCTTCAATATCCACTTTGCCCTTATTGGAAGTGAACAGCAGCCAACAAATCCACTGGTGTATTTGAAAGCTCCTTGAGATGAAGGGCATCACAGGCAGGACACACATGAACACCAGAAGGGCTAATGATCAGTGACTGAACTCTAAACTAAGGTTTATGCCGATTGGCATTCCAAGTGAATATTGATGGTTTGTACACCAAAATTTAGGCAATTTTCACTAACTTACTATCAGAACTAAGACGTAAAAATAATCTCTAGAATCGGCACCCTACTGTGAATTTGAGATATGTTTTTGGTGGAGCCGCATGTCTGCCCACTGAGTGCAGTTAATCAGCATGAGGGAAGAGTGAGTTTTAAATGCTTTATTAGGGACCAGTTTGCTGTCTCTTTTTCATGGATCCGACACTCTGTGTGTGGTCTGCATGTCCTCCACAGACACATCTTTTACATTGCCTGCAGACTGGCTGTGTAATATCCTTGGGATCACCTCTGACAACTAGCTAAAACCCATAATAGCCTCTAATACAAGATGTTATATTTTTCTTTGACACTAAGAGTCAGTCGTCTATGCTGGCATTTCAGTGGCGTGCTGTGACATAACTCCCCCGACCCCCTCCTCATCCTGCCCACCCCTGGCAATTGGATTACCTATTGGCGATCTCAAATAACCAAGATTGGAAAATATGAATATAGATACAATGCCCCAACCCTGTTTGTAGCACCTTTCATATTAATATGTAGCCCAAAGTGCTTTACAGAGCAAGATTCAAACAGCACAGACAAAGACGTTGTGAGACTTAAATCAATAAGAAGCCAATGAGTAATAAAAGGGATTTAAAAAGTATGAAACCATAAATGCTAAAGGCTGGCTCCCTATGTGTTTTTGTTGAAATCCCTGGGATGACAAGGTCAACAACAGCGGATCTGAGGGATCTGCTAGGTACATAGTGTATCTAAAGTCATGTCAGAGCCAGGATGGTTCCAGGCCATTCAGCGATTTAACAACTAGTAAGAACAAATTAAAATCTATTCTAAAACCGATAGATAACCAATGCGATGACTTTAAAGTAGATGATACATGTGCTCTCTGTCTGTTTTTTGTTGGTGCTCTGGCTGCTGCTCTCTGATGTCACAAATAAGATCAGCTACAGTAAATGTGAAAACAAGGCAACTGGAACACAAATGTACAAACATGCACACTCGTGGAGAAGGAGGGGGGCTAATCTCCCATCTACTTTGGTAATCCACCACATGATCACCTCTCACCCCAAACGTGCGTGTGTTCATAAAGACCCATCTGGACCCAGACTGGCAGGCTTTTGCTGACAACTGCATCACTGACTAATAACATGGATTTGTGTATGTATGCCATTGCATTCTCTCTGCAAACTGCACAAATCTGCTGAATTACAGTAACATTCGCACATAAAAGCATCTGACAATATCTAACACACTGTGGCCAAATGATGCCTTCCATACCAGTCATTTAAACGTAAAGAAAAAACTTGAAAAAAATAGTTGTATTAGGTAGTTGAAATAATAGAAGACCTATAAGTTTAATGACAGGGCCATAAATCTGCTTCTCTTAAACAACTAATCCCTTGTTCTTGCTGTTTCACTGTGTCAACACGCTAGCTCTTTTCCCTGCTTCACTGGGAGAGGACAGAAGGCTTCTGCTGAGATTAAGGAGATCATAACGACAGGATTAGTGATTAGCATCTTACTTTCAGGGATTTCTCATTTGCGTGAGTGACTGAAGCTGTGTGGTGCTGATTTATGTACTGGAAAAGAAGGAGCTTCAATCATATTGTAAAAACTACAGCAGCCAATTTTGTCTTGCACTTGTATCAGCCATAACCGATATACATACATTGCAATGATACTCATTGCCTTTCTGTCCTGATTCCTTAAATATGACTGTACTTAACTATGACCATAAACAGACTGAGAGCGGATGTTGTAAATTTTGCTGTGAATGCAGAAGAAGACATGAGCAGCTGAAATGAATCATGTCCATGTTTCAACTTAATTCTCGTCCTGGAATAATACACTTAACTGTTTACTTTAAGCTCATCTTTCAAACTGCACAGTGAGAGGGGGGTAGGTGTGGTAGGCTGTGGATTTCCAACTCATCAGAGCATTAAGGTGAGTGATGAAGGGGACATCCTCAATCCAGACTAAACCTTTTTCTGACAGATGCTTCCTTTTAAAATAGCATTCTTCCATGGCTTTTAGTCACAGCAGGGGATCTCATGTAGTTTGAGAAAAACTGACAAGAAGGCTGAGCACTTAACACATCAGTCCGTTCTGTAGGAAAAACTGACAATGACCCCAAGCTGGGAATGACATCATGGATGAATTCAGGTAGGAGCACAGATCTATCTAAACACACGGCACTGGCTTTCCACAACAGCCCGGGGCCAATGACACAGAGGTGTGGATGCTGTGCATTTCTCATTTTCTGTTGCTGTCATGATATCTACCAACGAAAAAGCCCTTACTACTGCAGATATAAAACATTAAAATTTTATAGCACAGGTATGAAGCCAGTCCTCCTCATCCAACACATATTCGTGTGCACTGCACCACTAGTAAAAATCCATGTATCATGGTCCCGCTCTCTAACATGTCTCCACATGGACTCGCTTTCTCTGTCGTTATAATGGAGACAAAACATGATGGATGTCAGTTTTTCCTTGACTCTGAAAACTTGGTTTGCTCAGCAATAACAACAACCGCTGTTTTGTTCCACACAGCACTCAAAGTGTATTTCTATTAAATCTGACCCAATCACAAAATATTGTGTTATATTGTTGATACATTATATAACCATTGTTCAAATGACCAGTTTTGCAAAGGTGCATGTTATACTTCATTCATTTTATACCAGACTAAACATAAGAAAGTGTAGAGAGATTACATATTGCTCTTTTCCTATTTTCTCTATTTGCTTGGCTTGGTTCAGGCTTCTTAACTCAATGCTTCTGTAGCAAACACCAGGAGCTATCATCAAGTCTAGTCCCACTCAACACTTTAACCTGATATATCTCATTCCAGTCGGATTAAGTTGGTCTTTATCATCAATATTTCACTTATCTAAAATACTGTGTGTACACTGTAAAAAGGCAAATGATGATTAAATCTCTCGTCACAGTGATGTTTAGTCTGAATCTAATAACATGGATCAGTCTGGTGATTTGACGGTTGAGTACAATGATATCACTGGAATGATATCAGCCATTGACATGTAGATACTATCACTTTGCCTTTCAGGCATGTCTCAATGGAACATTGTACTGTTCACAGCTCACTAAAAATGCCATGACTTGGATGGAAGGAGGTGGGGGTTCGGGGTTAGAGAGAAAGAGAGCTACACAGACAATACAGAACTAATAGAGAAGACGCTTAACGAGTTGAGACAAGCTCTGATAAAGACATCTTGCCAAGAACAATTATTTGCATAATACATTTTTGCCACATAACGCAGCTATATCAAGCAGTAAAGAGAGCCTGAGCGCCATCTTCAGACAATTAAATGGATGTGTAAAGAGGCATTTCAACATAAAATAAAAGGAAAAGAAAACCACGCTGTAATCAAATTACCAGCGCAAAAACTTGAAACATGAGCAGATTATGAAAAGACAAATCATCACACATTTGATCTGATTTTTGCAGCTCTGCAGGCATGGAAAAAAATACACAGTCACATCATGAGCCAGCTTCAATTAGATGATCTGTCGAGGTTCCATTGATAAATTATGATTGTTTTATTATAACTGTGATAGAGTTGAAATGATTAGATACTTAATAAATAGAAAAAAAATCAGCAACAATTCTGAAAACAGATTGATTCTTTCAGTAGTCCAAACTCATTGTGACTCATTTTTTCAACCTTATTGCAGTCAGCATCAAGTCTCTTCTGTAGTGGAATGGAACACAATATTACGCTCACTTTTATCACGATTGTCTGGTAGATGCAGACATAAACTGAAATTTTTCATTACCCATGATGTGCCAATATTATCAAGCACCCCCAAAGGTAAACTGAATATCTTTGAGTTTTGATCACACAAAAAACAAGCATTAGTGGATTTGTGGGCTCTGGGAGGCTGTTGTCAACAATTAATCATTAATTGAAAAAAAAAAAACTGGCTAATCAACTGATAATGAAAGCATTTGCAGCCATAAACTGTGATGATTATGGCTGCAGACAAGAAATTTAAATGAAGTGCACTTGAAAACTTCAAGTAAATGTGCAGAGAGGAAAGATGCCGTGCCCTGCTGTGAAGAAACCAGTGCAGACTCAGCTGTCATGGCAAAGTCTCAGCTTTAAGCAGGTTTTAAATGATGTTGTGTGTTCTAAGCTGTATAAGACAGCTTCTCTGCTACACAGTCTGCTTTTACTGAGTATGATTGAGCTCCCAAGGAAAAGCAACCAACATAAAATACTTCAGTGAGTTAATCTCTGATACTCACCTTTGTTTAAAATTGAAAAGATATCTTATTACACTAAATGTGCCAAACTTGGTTTGCTTTTCTTTGCAAGTTTTTGGTTATATAATTTAAACTTTTTTCCATTTGTTCCATTGCATAATGCTCATGTTAATTTCCTCCTGAAATGTCTTTAATCATAACAAGTGATGAAATTACGCAACTCTAATGGAGTTATTCTCTCACAGTTATGTTTTCATAAGATTTTGCCAACAGCAATAGTAGCAATAGTCCTCAACCACTAATCAAAAGAAAGCCAATTCAACAAACCACTAAGATGTGTGCTGGGAAAAAGAACCAGTCAGATAATTTCTTTGGGTTTCCGTTCATGCAAACACCCTGTGGCTCTGTGACATAGAGCAATCAACCTAACCAACTGAAGGTTTCCACCCTCATCAAAGGGCCAGTCAGTCTCTTCTGAAGTTCAGAGGAGCCTAAACACCATCATTAGTGACAGCATTACTGACGAGATGGTGAGAGGAAGCGGCAGGCAAAGACGTAATGAGTGCAGGTGTGAATGCTTCATCAAGGCGTCAGGTTTTGCAGGCCACTGGTTGCCATTTGTCTGAACTCAGTTCCCATGGTGACACATTGAGGATTATTTTGTAATTCAAAGTGGACAAAAGGGTTACGTGCTTTGTAAAAACCATATTGTCTCTCTCAATCAAAGATGAACTTTTGTCCAAACCTTGGTGGAAAAAGGTTTTGTAGGGACATGCATCTTCTTGAAAATAATAATGCTATGTGTCAGGGCTCTGACAATATCTGAATTATAAATCAGTTTCTTCTCTGGATGCAACTATGGCTGGGCCATGAGAACACGTTGACAGAAGAGCATAAATCTGGTTTTCAACAGCAGTTTCAACATCAACACCTGCATGGTGAGCTAATGCAAAGCAGTTCAAATTATTCTCACCTGCCAAAACAAACCAAAATTAAAGAGTAACTGCCCCAGGTTACGGCCAAAGAATTTAATATTGCATAGAATATAAACACTTACAATTGTTATTGACAGCTAAGGCTACAAATCTAAAATTAAAGAAACAAGAGGACAAAAGACAGACAAAGACAGGGAAAGTTTAGTTTCCAACCGAGGATGTGTGGCTGATAAGGGTGAACAACACAAAACACACCTGTGAGGATGTCGGCTGAAGTTTCTTTGCACATTCTGATTTACCACTGACAATACATGGCAAACAGGGGACTCATTGTTATGACCTCTAGCCTCAAGTCCTGATATCATATGTGACACAGAAGTTGAATGAAGCAGTCAAACATTAGCTGTTGGGATGCCGACTGAGGCTTTGCAAGGTTCTATTCATTTCAGGAACCAGTGACCTTGTGATCTGGTTCCCTGATGTGACTGAAGGACTGTCACCAGGTGTAATGGTAATGAAATCAGTCCCCAGAGAGGAAGGGTGACAGAGGAACAACAACACAGGAGTGGTGTCAGTTTGCTTCTGTCTTTTCAGCTCTCAGCCCTGATCTGCCTCGGAGATTCTAGGTCAGTAGTGGCTTTTTAAAGATTAGATATGCACCTCCAAGGAGTTTGGTGGTGCTAAATAGGTCTGTCATGGCGCCTGACACTCTTACAGAGGAGCTGCCATTTTCATTAAGATGTAATGCACTTGGATTAGTTTAAAAAACAGGATGTTAATAACTACAAATGAATAAATATTAAGTTGTTAGCGTTCGGGTTAGATTGAAAACACTCAAAGACTTAGTTAGTCAAGTGGGATCTATCAAATATCTGTCTACTAATGTGATCAATAATAATAGCACCTGACCAATAAAGTTGCCATCAGATGCTGGAAACTGATTATACTAACAATATATTGATGCATCTCAGAAAATTTGTTATGAAGGGCTACAAATGATTTGTGTTCAACAATTACTCTTCACTGTTAGTAGAAACAGTAGAAACATACAAATACAAAACTGCCTCAAATTACAGAGGCAGCAGTTAAAAATGCTCCAGCTTTTACATTACAGCAATGCTGGTACAGTTAAACATGTTTTTTTTAATGGGTTTTGGTAGAAAACTACAAACAAAAATAAAACAGAATAAGATTTACATTAACTAAGAAAAGCAGGAACAAGTGGGAAATGTGGTGAGACTAAAAAAAAAAATCCAAAACAGGCTGTAACAAACAATTCGTTTCATCATAGATGAGTCTGCAGATTATGTTCATGATGAATCATTTGGTCTGTAAAAAATGATAAAATGTGGACTACAAAAGTCTACAAAAACTTTTTTTTTTGATAAATTACCAAATGATTACTTCACCAGCATAACAACTGATGAAAATGCTGCTGGAAGTTGAAAGTTAATCATGGTTATATGGCTGCCAAACCACAGGCATTCACGGTGTCGATAATTAGTTAAATGTAAATGAGGGAAAAATATGGGCCCTCCTCCTCCTGTGCAGAGGCCCTGTAATCCTTACCAACGCCCCTGCTACACTGAATCACTCACGTTACTAAACACTGCCTGCCACAGTGGGCTTCAGATCAGATTCTTCAGCCTTCATATACATGTGCAAAGCTGAGAGAGGCATTCCACCAACATGCAACAGATAATCAGCCAGTCATCAAGTGTTTTGAAGGCTGACAAGAGGACAGCCCACTGCAGGATGACAAAGTCAAATGCAATGGGGGCAGGCAAGTGTCGTGATTGAAATTCTCCCAGAACAAAACCTTGTTTGTGTGATTATTGTTCACCAGGCTCGCAATGAGGCAAAAATCCATTCCACATGATGCATTCATTGTTTTCAGCCAAACACGCACCAGGCCCCACAGCAGCCACAGCTACTGTACAAAGGCCCTCACCAAAAACAAGTGAAAGCCTGCTGCAACATTTAGGAGGGTCCAGCACAAATATGTGCAGCATCCTATTTGGAATTTTACAGTGTTATTGTAATTAGACTACATGATTAGAGGTTTAAAATGTAAGTCTCTATAAGGTAGCCATTTACTCACTCGCGAGTTTCTAGTCTCAAGTTATTATATGAATGTTATATTGCTGAAGTTTAAAATATAAATAAAATTAACATATTCATGATTAATGCACTAGTGAGCAAAAGGCACACTGTAACATACACGACAGGATCATCCCAGAAATATAATCAGGATTTTTAGTCAGAATCTGAGTCAAATTATAGCAGTTTGACTCACCTTTCAACAGGTGACGAAGCAATAAAATCAAACAACCGTTTTAAGGAGACAGAGGCTGCAAACCAGTAACTGAGACCCCATAATGACAGACAAACATCAGCAGGAAAGGGAGGCAAAGTGCTGAGGAGTTATCCCAGTGTGTATCCTCCGTGTCTGGACTCACCTCTATCCATTTCTGCGCCTCCTGAAACGCGGTGTCTGCGGCCGACTCGGTCACCGGGTGATGCTGATGAGACGCTCCTGTGTCTGCAGCCGGACTGGCCATTGAGGAGGAGGCTCTGCTCTCCAAGTGTTAAAGCCTGGGAAAAGGGTGTGAAAGCAGCTCGGTGCCGCGTTATTCCACCAGAAATCAGTATCGGTCAGCCGGGTCTTCTCCGTCGGTTGTAGGTGTTGCAGCAGCACCGGCCAGGCGAGCGAGCCAGTTCCTGGTCTCCGGCTCCTGTTGGAGTCTGTGGGAAGACAAGCACAGTCAAGTCAGCCGGAGACACTCACAGGACATCCGGTGTGACGGCTCAGAATAAAAGCCGAGAACTATAGTAGGAGTTTCTGTTGAAGTCTGTTCCCCATCAATGTGTCATCCTTACATGAGCCTACACCCAACCCGTCGTGCTCCAAGAGGCTTCACCTGACCCCAAGCTTTTATCTCTGCTACACATTAACATGAAACTCCAACAAGAAACACAATGCTAATAGGAGGGGGGTATTATTCAGCTGGGGAACAGACACCTGTGTTACAATGAACGCAGCACTCACGATGCTAGCTAGCTTCATGATTAGCTTAATGTTAGCTAGAAATGTTAGAGCTAACTTTATGATTAGCTTAATGTTAGCTAGAAATATTATGGCTTACAGTTACAAGAACAGTAAAAGTGAATATTTAAGAGTGATTAATTAAGTTTCACGAATCTCGAAAAAAGATGTTTGTGGGAAACTGGAAAACAAAAAGGACAAGGTCAAATGCACAAACGTTAGCAAGTCATGCTAATATGTTAACGTTAGCTACCTAGTTAGTTATGTGGCCTCAATGTTTCAATTGACGTTACCAGCCGAATTTGTACCTTTCGTGTAATTGTGTTTACTGTGAGATTCTTTTACGTTGCATTAGCTAATAATTGACGTTACACTGCCATCACAAAAATTACGGCTAAGGTTAGTGTGTGTCTCCCAAATATTAACCTTAGCTAATAGTCCTTAGGAAATTTCCCCACTGAGGGACGAATAGAGGTTTATCTTATCTTTATCTTTCACAACATTCAACCTACCGCCGATTTAAAGAAATGTCCATATTCCTCAAATTCTCTTTTATCCAAAAGAAATGATTAGTGTTCAAAAGGCTGCACATCTTGAAGTGCTTGTTTTTCAAAATTTAGGGGAATAAAAAAAACCCCTCAGTTTTTCAAAGTAAGGGGGGTGAATTCGTGCCCTTTTTTGGCGGCATAAACAGACACAAGGTCAACTGGAAATTTTATATTTGTTTGTTTTAGCTGTGGTTGGACAAATTTAAACTCGTTATATATAAGAAATACTACACATTAGAAAATAAGATTAACGAAGGTGATAGTAAAACTCTTATTTTGGAGATGCGTTAAATAACAAAGATTTACTTCTGATTATTTTATGTTAATGTTTGTTTGACTAAATGAAGCAAAACATTTTGTTAATGTGCATCATAATATTTTGCTAAAGCTAGATGAATTTGTGGGGGATTTGGAAATGTTTATAAAGGACGGAAGTGTTTGTCAGAGTTTGTTATCACTTCCAGGAAAACAACAGGAATTTTATAAATGAATGTGGATTAAAACTTTGTGCGATTTATTTCCATTCATACTGTTGCTACTTATGTTTTGGGGGAAATACTGTTATTAATCACAACTTCTTCCTGCCAGTGTTATTGTTGCCCATTGGCTTCCACTCCTGAAGCCATTTTCCTGAGCTCTTATTTTGGTTGCAGACCCGCTGTGTTTCCGGTAGAGATCCCGCTGTCTCTGTCCGACTTGACTCAGCTGGACTGACAGAACCTGCTCACCGCAGTATGATTCGCTCCAATGGCCAAAAATACACAGAGCAGCTCTGCTCCACCAGCAGCCAATGAGGGCAGCAACACACTGGGGATCCTACACCCACTTTCACTATATGGGCCAAGTGAGAGAGCAGAGAGTTCACTGATTTAGAGCAAAGGCACCAAAAATCAAAGGGTCAACTCTGACCTCCTGTCATAGACCATTATTAGGCAATTAACAAAACAATACTACTAAAAAAAAAGTTTGTTAATCATTATGTTCTTAATTCACCCTCATCAGTTTGACTCTGGTCCCAAAAAATATCACACTCTATTAAGGAATTAAAAAGTTGGGTAGACTGAGTTCACCTGTGTTTCCCTCCACCAGGTCTGTACAAAAAGATTAATGATGAAAAAGTTGCTCAGATGGAAAAACTTTTTGAGTTCTATTTTGCCTGATTTGACAGAAAACAGCCCTAAACCTCATGTTGAATGAGAAAATTCCTCCATAGTGTAATAGCAAATTCAAAATGTCCTCAGTTGGTTGTATGTTAATTTTCATACTCCGGATTGCGAAAGGGTTGTTGAGGCAGTTATGGAGGACACAGTAAATTGTGTTTTGAAATGCTAAGGATTCAACACAGACAGATGCTCACTAGGATCATCTAGTGTGCAACAAAGCATGAGCGAGCTTGCACTTGACCTCCAAGAAGCATTGTCTTGCAATCTGTAATCTCCATGTTAAATCTGATATCTCACCAGCTCCTCCCTGTAAACACGGTCAGTTGTGTGCACAACCAGAACCAGGGGGTAACCAAATGTTTTGGCCCTGTGTTCATCGTAAATCTTAACAGATACATTTACACTTACAGCATAAAACATACACATAAAATACAATACAAATTAAATACATAATAAGTCAGCACACTCTCAAAATGAAAGAACACACACACACATACATAGTTTGATTTTTTTTTAACCTCTATACAAAGCACTAAAAGCTATTAGCTTATCTTACACTTTATGAGTCCCCAAGGTTGGATGATACCAAGCAAGCCTCTCCATGCAGACTCTTCATTGTGTCCGCAGGCTTGGCGATATTCTTAGATCTTGCTGACCTCTTGTGGAATAACATAGAAGTGCTGGAAAGTAGGAGGAGCTTCCCAGACTGTCATACTGAGTGTGTGCTCATTTGTAAAGAGGGAGTACTCCCTCGCCACTCCTCTCTTCTGTTCCCCAGGCTACTATTTCCTGGATACCAAAAACAGCTTGGTCTTCTTTCACGTCGACCTCGTCCCATGATCTGTATCTAAGAGAAAATCATGGTTTGTTTTCCAGTCAGCTGGTTGTTTCCTTTACGCTGCTCAGCCTCTTGGCTTCCAGGAGTGACAGTCCCATCTGTGTGTGACAGAAGGCACTGCTAATCTGGACCTGTAACAGGGCGGTTTGGCAAGTATTACACCTCCACTGCTGATATGTCCCTTACTTATGAGGTGTTATTATTTCTGTCTCAAGAAATCAGGTCTTTGTTCTGATTAGCATTTTCAGTTTCTTTGTAAAAATGTTTATTAGTATTCAAAGTTTAAACTAAAATATCATTAATTGCACTTGTGTATTGAGGCAAAGTTGTATATTCTGTTCATTCAATCATTTTTTTGTTTCAAGATTCGGTATATAAGGCAAGGGCAGTGTCTCTAATAAAGATGAATAACATTAAAACCCCTCTGAATTTTGAATGAAAAAAGAGGGGAGGGGGGGACCCATTATATTGTAATATTAATTATATGTAGCCCTATATCTCGACAGAAAGCATCAATCTTTCTGCTATTTTTATTTTCCAACAAGTTTGTTTCATTGTGTCAAGTTTGATAGTCATTAAAAGTATTCTTATAGTTGATTATTGCTTTCAGTGCCTGTAAAATAAAGCAGATTCATGAAACCAGAAACAAATATACTCAGCTGAAATAATCTTCTAACATGCAAAAGGAAAAGCAGAAGCCTAAGTGGTAATGTAGTGTATTTACAATACTGATTAACTGCTTGTTGTCTCATATCCAAAATGTGATGATTGGTGGAAGGACTCTCAAAGGATGGTTGAGAGTCTGCAGGTTTTTGTTCCAGCTTAACAGCAGATTTATTTATTGAAAACATTTGCTGTGGTATTTGATCGGAAGTAAAATATGCAAACTCTCTGCCTTCAATGACTTCATTTTAAAAAGTGCTTTGATTTAGTAATTGAAACATTTTGACATTTGCCAACAGAAGTACCACAGTGTGTCTGCAGGGGGTGCTAGAGGCAAGTTTTTACTTGTTGCCAGTTTGAAAAATTTACAAATGCTGAAAAAATATATTGCCTCAATATATTTCTTGCAGCTGTTATTAAGTGGTGTGAATGATTGAATATCAAACCAGTTTTTTTAGCTTTGTGTTCCCACTAATAATAACAATGACAACTTATAATAACTGGAGAAACACATGTCATAATGTCCTGAAATGCTAGCAAAGATTACTATTTAATTTAAGTAAAATCAAGTCAGTAAATGTTACATTTTTGCCAACGCAGAGAACAAATATTTTAACCAAATTAGAATTAGAAAATACTTATATACTATCTGGTTTCAGTTTCTCCTCCTTTGCTCCACAGGTTATCAACAGCTTTTCAAATGTGGCTCATCGTCGTGTCTGTCCCGCTGCTTCCTGCCATCGTCATGGTATCCAGCCGTTATCGTGACAAAGTTGCCACACTGTGCCGTCGAGCTCTGGCCTGGGCGCTGAGGCTGGTGCGAGGCAGAGTGTGTGTGAGGAGCACCCACGCTTTTGTGTTCTCCAAATGCACCCACGGCAAGGTTGACAGCGTCCTGGAGACCTTTGACCTTTATGCTGACACACACCCCTCCCTCTGCATCAGTCCACAGACTGGTCAGTATGAATTAGAATCACTTTATTTACTAAATGCATTATGTTATTTTTTACTTTCTCAAACAGTGCAGAGGAGAGATTCATACGTCTTTAATTCAGTCAAATCTATATAGGTTAAAGCTTCTATACGAGACAGTCTTAAAACAGTCTAATAGCTATTTCTATAAACTTTAGCTGAATCTGGAAACTTGACACTAGCTCAAAACTGATTTCCCAGCCTGAAAGCGTTTCCATGAACATTAAAGCTAAAGTGAAATGTAGTCACTCTTTTTGTCCACATTAAAGCTCATTAATTTTATTTATTGTGTTTTGATTCATTGTTTCACACATGTGGTGGGCAGGTGCACGCCGTGATATATTGGTTGTAAGTCATTATTAAGGATCCCAGTCACATGTGGAGTCAATGAAAAAGAGTCTCGAGATAAGTTTGAAGTTGATTTATTTGGAACTTGAGTGAGACTCAAGTATGAGTCACTAACTCGAGTGCCCATGTCTGGAGCAGGGACACGAACACTTAAAGGAGTAGCACAGCTGACAATAAGCTTTGACTGATATGAGTTTAGGCCTTTGTTGATATTTCTTGTTAAAGTTCCTGAGGTGATTGGATGACTGAGATGGATTGTGGTGTTTTAAGTTGTAGTGTATCTATAATGTTTTTCATTGCACACAATGGTAAACAATGTTTCTGCAAATAAACCTGAAATGTAAAACTTGACATTATCTCTAGTAAAATCTCACAGATCATCACTTTTAAACAGTTGACATTCTGTTTAACTCTTGGAATTAACTGTAACACTGTGAGTTTAGTATCTCACTTGACTTTCTATTGGCTTCTTACATCTAACAACTTATTAATCTTTCATAAATTCCTCATATTTTATTAACAATACATCAGTCACATTTTTACCCTTACTGTGTTCCTCCAACAGGTGATTTGATTTGAACATTATCTTTGGTAAGTGGTGCTTCTGTTTGGAAATTCATGACTCAGTGTTCAGTGTTTGGTCACATTAATATGGAAAGGATATGGCAAGTTGTCATCATCAAGTTTAAAATGTGTAAGATTTGAAGTCATGCATTCACATCACAACAGCATCAATTTATGATTGAAAGTTATGATTAAGCTCTTCTGGTCGATGAAGAAATCATCATCACCCATGGTTCTGTCTCTCTCCTAGCTGAGGCTCTGGATGAAGTGGTGAGACGTGTCTGTCCCTCTCGGGTGTTGGAGCTGGGGATGCACTGCGGCTATGCTTCTGTCCGACTGCTGCGTCTGCTGCCCCCTGCTGGCAGACTGGTCACAGTGGAGCTGGACCCACTCACAGCAGACTTGGGGGAAGAAATCATACTTGTAGCTGGCTTCAAACACTCCCAGGTATGACCGGAGAGGATTAGCTTTTTACTTAACTACATTTAAATTAAAGACAAAGTATCAAACTTAACACTCTAAGCTGGAAACCAAAATTTAACTGACTGCTTTTAAACCCTTTTCTTGCACTCTTCTGATTCTTTGCAGTTCCAGGTGTTGACATCTAGCTCAGCTGAGGCCATCCCAACATTGCGTCCTTATCTGGAGCCTGATAAAGGGGCCAGTGAGGGCCTCAGTCTGGTGCTGATGGACCATGACCCTCAGCAGTACCTTCCAGACCTGCAGGCTCTGGAGAGAGAGGAGCTCCTCAGCCCGTCTGGCTGCTCTGTGCTGCTGATCCACAGGAAGCNGGCGTCCCAGCAAGCACTGCATCGTAAATGAGGACTGTGGGTAGAGCTCAGATGGAGTTTTCCGAATTTGCCTCTAATGGCACTGCTGAGGCTTTCAAAGCAGCTGGAAAGCCATTACATGGTTTAGAGACAATTTACTGCAGAATTTAAATAAATAATATCTGTGCAAAAAACACGATTTAATTAAATGCAATATTTCCAGGAGCCTTGGGGAGGGTCTAGACTCGAGACAATTGTTACACTACAGCGAGATGAATGTTGCAATAACTAAAATTATACAAACTTTGAGAGCTTACTGCAGTAAAAGAGAGTCGGGGGAAGTGGTGTTAACTGCCAGCAACTATGAATTAGACATAGAGGTTAGGTAATGCATGGTCAGGGATGAGGGCTTTGTAAATCCATCCAGATTAACTGTTCACTGTGACTGTCTCCACAGAGCCAAGCAGGTGATGGAGCTGGTAAAACGTGACGAGCTGCATGAATACTTTATAATCTCATACAGGGATCATTAGTTGCACTGCAGGGGAAGTGACTATTGCAATTGCTGAACATAGGAAGTAACATATTGTCTCTCCAACTGGTAATACGACTTCTGTTATTGAGAACTGCAGAAGCATAAACAACCATCTGATTGGAATCCAGAGTTAGTCTCATAATCAGTATCAAAATATAACTACTTTAATTCCAAATTAAGACTTGTCTCATTTGAGGAAAAAAAAAGGTGACGCCCACTCTGAGGAAGTGATTGCCTGCATGAAAGTCAAAGCACTGAATATTATTATCGCTAATTAGCAATCTGGAGCGTTTCACTTAGAAAATAGCAACATTCAGGGTGGGTGCAATCATCTGTGAGGGATTTTTTTTTCATCCATTAAAAGGAGCCATTTGCTTTCCAGAATGAAAGAACTCCTGATGACAACAAAGATCCGAGTCTCCGGGTTCTGTTTTCTAGCAGAGTTTTGTTGTCTTTGTAAATATTTACAACATGTTCCTGAACCGGCGCGGCGCAGTTTTTGACTTATGAACTGTTTTTCCTGTTGAATAAAGAAAAACAACAGGATATAAATGACACTGCAATTTAACTAAACAAAACTGAAAGTGAAAAGAGACGCAGGAGTAGTTTCAGGACGCAGGGTTCATCCTCACATCATCGATTCCCTGCTAGTCACATGCTGGTGGACTTAATGCAAATCTACACATGTATTATGTATTTCTGTGAACCTGCCAGTTGATGTTTTCATATTTGGCTCTATTTGCCTTCCACTGTAATGTACTAAGAGATAATGACTTTTTGATACTAGCAGGGAGACACTGGCAGAATTACAATAATTTTAGCTGCACCCAGCATGTTCCCAAATGGCCAGTGTGTGATATGTAATTACACAAAGTAGACCAACTGTAATGATTGCTCATTAGCTTCCACCACCATCTCAGTATCCTAACTTCCCACAACACAAGCGTTGGAACCAGGACGTGGTCAATTTCTCAGCTGTCAGATGTGATTTAACATTTCCTCAACCCCCCTTTCAGAGTAGGACTAGTCTACACAATGATGTACAAGCAAATGTAAACAGCATGTTCTGTGAGCACCCCAACCTTCACCCCAGCTCCGCTCCAAGCTCCCCAGAAATTCCTACTTTAATGGGTTCAGTTTCCGGGTTCTTCCCTCATCAGGCTATGAACTGTTCTCTGTGCTGCAGAGGCTGGAGAGCTGATGTAAACACAGCTTTCAATTATAAATCAAACTCTAAAAGAGCCACGCTCCGATGCCCCCAGGCTCTCTGCACAAAGACCCAGCCTTCATACCCAAACACCCGGCATCGCACTGCTGGGAACTTATGGCCGACTATTCAACATAAACTGAGACAGAAAGCTCTTCAGTGGTCATGAGTGTCAAAGTTATGCAGAGAATGTTATGCTCATCTTTTAATGTGTTGGCTGCTGTTTGATTGATATGATTCTACTACAAAGCAGATATTTAACAGTTCGAGATGTTTTTGCTGAATTTTTGGCAAAGTATTTTTCTTTGCGTTGATCTGCATAATTTCCTCAAACATACAGATTTAGATGATCATAGGTGTGATATTCATAAAGTATGCAAGACAATGCAAAGTGCTATACATGGAAATACATTGAAATCAGCCATTAAGAAAGCATTAAAACCAGCAGCTGCAGCTGTCTGATTGATTTTAGCCCACTGAAAATAAACACATGAATAATTCTTTGTGTCTTGCTTTAGACAGAAATCCTTTAATTCCCCCTATGTTTTAATGTTGTAGTAAGCTTGCTTTGTAATTGTCTTTATGTGGGTGTTAAAAAAAGTCAGTTTTCTGGCACACCGTGTGTACATCAGCTTATTATGATTTCATGCAATGCACTATGAGAAGAATAAATAAAATTGAATTGTACATTTTTACTGCTGAATTAAAACCCTGTTACTGTAAACTTAAGACAACAGTGGTTTGATAACAGAGGAAACAAGTCCTCCAAACAAATGACAAAATACACTGTCATTGCAATGCACAAATTAAATTACTGCTTTATGATCCAACACTCCAGATTGGCAGGATGTTACTGTTTGTCAGCGCCTTCCAAAATGTTGCAGTTGGCCACTGCTATGTTTAAGGTTTGGTTTGGTTTAGACATGAAAATAACTTGGTCATGGTTGGGGACTGAGGTTAGGAAAAGATCATGTTTGGATCATTATCACAAATAAGCAAACTCCATCTGCTGATGAAGGTAGTGAGGTGTGGTTGAAAAAAGCTAGTGTATTGACCTTTTGTTAACTTTGTGAAACCGTTTTTTGCCATTCACAGAATTCCCAAGTTTGGGTCAATAAAGCATCGGTCTATCTATTTGGTGGCAGCAGAATCACAGCATATATTATTATCTGCAGTTGCCTATTTCCTGCACATACGGATGATGTTATCACTTATTTTCACTTAAGTCCTGTTTCTGTTCACATGGCAAGTCCAATATTCACTCTCCTTTAAACTTGGCTTTGTTCTCCACCAAATCCAGAAGCAATTATCTGGCTCTCTAGCTGCTAAATGTGCCAACACAACAACAACACATTGTAGGCTGGAAAAACAAACCAATTAGCACTAAGACACTGAAATGCCCCCAAAAACTGAGGTAATTCTTTGTGGGTTTGTCACTATGAGCGACACCTTTCACATAGTAAAAACCATGAGAACCACTGTTAATATAAATATATTGATTGTTGTGTCATAACCCATACGGCCACTAGGGGTCCTTGTCAGGTAATTGTAAACAGGACATTTAGGCATTTGAAAAAAAAATTTGTGAACAGTCTCCAAATTTCAAGATCTTCTACCAGTTATGAAAATTTGCTAGTTGTGTGAATCATTTTCCTTTTACATCAGCGTGTCTCACAGCAACATAAACACTTGTTTACAGTCATTTCATATTGGCACAGTGTTTCCTCCCAGGCAGTGAAGGAACAAAGCCTTCCCCTCCACGTCTGGTTCATCAACTGGAGTGGGCAGAGCCAAAGGAGAAAGGAGACTCTTGATGGCCTCTCCAGAGACACACGCATTTCTATATTTGGTACGCTGTGATAGACACACACACACACACACACACACACACACACACACACACACACACACAGTTCACATTGTTCACCTCAGGGTTGTGTAACGATGCTGTGTCCTCACATCTGACTGCTGTCACTTGAAAATCTTGTTTCTTCAACATGTCACCTTTTCAGGAGTGAGGGCGCAGGTTTATGTTCAGACCGTCTGCTGTGAACCTTTGAGATATTACAGTTCTTTATAAAGTAATTTAACAGCTTTGGGGTTTGTTTCTGTATTTTCTCCCTGTATGTGCGATTCATGTCAACATATCTATGTCAACATATCTATGTATCTGTATACCTTCTGTCCATCAATGGCTTCAGACTGGAGCATCGATGACATTTAAAATGAAACCATAACCTTCACTTCACTTGATATAAAACATGTTACACTATTTACTATTGTTAATTGGATGCTCTCACATGTCCCGTTCCTGCCACTTCCCTTCATTCACATTTTTTCACAGTTTTAAATCATCAATAGTCATGGATGTAAGAAGCATAGAAAATGTGTATAGGACAACCTAGTTTTAACACTGATGTCATTACCTGTACTCTGGTGCCTTTTACCAGGTGGTTTGATTCTTTTATTTGACAATTCTCGACAGAATTATGGTCACATTTTGTAATTTCATCCAGAGATTTGATTGGCCCCAGATCACATATTTGAAGATATTAAAAAGTAACAGAAATTGATTCCATAACTAATTCATAGCCCTCTTCAATAATAACCACTCATTGTTTATTTAAACTTGAGGATTTTTTTCCCGCCTTGGCTGCCTTGCAATTTCTGTTAAATGAATTTCTTTATCGTAATCAGATCAATGAATAAAGCACAACAACCATAGTCGATAAACTATGTTCATCTTCCAATGTTGTCTGGTGCTATGAAGAATCACCAGGACCTGAGGACGGACTCTCAAAGCTACGTTATGTTTTTAGCCTGGTAGCTTTGTTTACACACACATTTTTACAAGAAGCAGTGCACATAAATATTTAGGGCAATATTTCAGAACAAACATCTGCTACCTCGCATGAAAAGCAATAGTGTTGAATTCAAAAGTCTGTGTGAGCAGATCCAGTCTAAAGTAATCATTCTAAAAAGTGAAGATTCAACTGAGCCATGATTAAATTCAGGAGGTCGTGCTGATGAGTGTCAACTATTGGAAAATGAAAACGCTCAAGTCCTCTCTTATAACCCGCGGAGGGATCTGGCAATGTGAAGTGACTCTACCACCCTCCCCTGACCCAGACTTCAACCTACAGCACACACACACATTATATGCATTCTCACACACACACACACACACACACACACACACACACACACACACACACACACACACACACACACCGCTCCTGTGGAGAGAGGGAAGATTGAGAGAAAATAGACCTCCCACTGTGCGACGTCTTAAGAGGGCTGAAGCCTCTCAGAATGTACTTTCTCTGCTCCAGGTTGAAGAGACCTCCTACGCTCGAGATTTTTATTTTTCGGGAAGAAGCGAGACATGCTGTCCACGTCTCACTCTCCAGGCATTAAGAGCACTTATGTTGTGCTGAGGAGAAATCGGACAAGCAACTGTCCTCAGACGTTTTTATAATGATGTGAAATAGTGACAATATGGCTTCATTAGAAATATATATGTTGTATTGCTGTTTGGGGTGAATAAACACAGATGGTCCAGTGTTAAAAAATCCCTTTGCTTTCTGTCTGAACACATTTAGACATCATGGTGTCAGGGCAGTGTCACAACGGAGCAATCCTATTTTTAGGAAATATTATAAACTTAGATAACACTGTTTATCAAGGTGAAGACATGTGTCAAAATGCACCTCTACAAAGACAAACTATTTACCACTGCTGACTTTTTAAAAATGACAATGTTATGATAATGTTTGACCCATGACCCCAATCCACCAAAGGAAGGTTTAAGCAACTCTCCAAAATGCTTGTGAAAGACTTTAAGTCACATGATGACAATAAAGCCAACTTCATGTCAGCTGAAATGTGCAGACAAAGATGTGAGATTTGGTTGTAAGCTCCAGAAAAAGGCTACTAATTGGACCTGGAGTTAAGACAAGACCAGCTGTGAGTAATATACTGTCTTATTCTTGTTGTGTTTTTAGAGCAATAAATAATGAGTAGAGCAAAATAGTGGAGCAGATCACCAATATGAAGAGGGCAGGCAGCTTGCCTATCACTGGCAATGTTTGATTTTGTGTTTTAATCACTTTATTTTTTCTGTGATCTGTGACTCCAAAAAGTGCCTGGTCCTAGTTGTTTGAATATTCCTACAAGAAGTGATATTATGGAACACGATCATGACAAGAATGGGGCCACTTCCTGGTGTAAAGAGGCTCAAAGACAGAGATACAGGACAGAGAGAGGGGGTCGATGAGGTAGGTGGGCTAAGTAAACATCGATGTACGTTTACTTCAATAAACGTACATCGACAGGACATCTTATTATCATTGACCTTTCATGTATTATTCAAGCATTCACTTGGCCCACCAGATTTGAAAAATAGATTGTGTGCCTATACTGTGTGTGTGTGTGTGTGTGTGTGTGAATGCATGTGGCCAAATGTTCATTCTCTTGTTCAGTATGGATTGGACTCGACTGTTTTATTAATGGACCAATTGTGTTTCTGCATCATCAACCTTTCAAAGCTCACTAAGGGCGTATTGATTCAGCGCAAAATACACACAAAAAGGTGGGTTGGAGAAATGTGAATTCATTGATCTATAAGTTGCTGGGGAAATAAGAAATGAATAGCCGCTAAAAACTTCTCGCAGGTGAGCAGAGGAGAGGAATATTTGACTATAACGTACAGTGTATGTGCTCCACCGGCTGAATTGCTCATTTCAGCAAAGATAAATATCTTGTTCCTACTAATTAAAATTGTTATCAAAAGTGCTACGATTACATTAATTTAGAAGCTGCTGTGTAATTACTACGGTATAAACAAACAAAAGCATGGGTGAAAAGCTTTGATTTGTCTCCAGATTATGTGTCACTTGGTCAGAGATGTTGTAAAATCTGTTCTTATATTAAACTGTTGTATCAAATTTGAGCTGTTGATGCTATTAGAAAAAGTAAAGGGATCATAAAGGTTAGTACAATTCATCCTCTGGGGATCATGAATGTGAGTAGTTCTTGAAGTGTTTTGCTCAAAATCACACAAATGTCAACCTCACGACGACGCTAGAGGAAACCAAAGTTAGTTAGATTGTTGAGAGATTTCAGTCTTGATAAAGGCGATATTAGAGTCTGTTCCCAGTTTTATATCAAGACCCATGGAGCCAGATTACCAGACAATCAAATTACCAAATGAAAGGAATGTAAATTTCTCTTAATGATGCAAATTTCCTTCAAGTTTATCTAATATTAACCATCTTTAATAGGTAAACACACAACCCCCCCCCCCACACACACACACACATACACACACGTGAACATGCTCCATTCTGCCCACAGAACAGGCCATAATGACCTTATTTCAAAATGGAGAGTAATTCCAACAAACTGCCATGGGTGGAGTAGAAACAGTTATGGAGCCGCTGAGTTTATTTCCCATGAGTCTATTATTACTGAAGTAGCCATAGATATATTAAGCCTGGAAGGAGAACAAGCATGTGATCCATTACTATTTTTTTTTTTTTTTATAATAGCTGGTGGTGCCACAGGATTGTATGAAATTTAAAATGTATTGTTCTTTAATTTCTGACCAACACACTTAAATTGAGGTCATTGCTGAGAATCCCTAATGGCATGAATTCACTTCCACGGCTCTATTTGCTTCGGTATTTCGTGTGATTTCTGTCGAGATTCCATTGAGCAGCTAATGGCAGCTGTGAATGTCTAAAATGGTCTCTTTCATCTGATTTGAGAACAGAGTACAAGCGTTCCTCAATCCCCCCGTGCAGCCCCTCGTTTTATAAGCCCACATGAGAAGAGGAGGCAACGCTGCTCCTCGTCCAAATGGACTTTTCATTAGGACACAAAATGGGTTTGGGTCACAGCAGCGGCAGCACAGCTGATCAAATCTCAAACAATGGAGCTCCTGGCACAGGCAGCAGCTATATTTACTGTTCAGACATGAGAAAGGTATCAAGCTTCTCATCAGACTCTCAGCAAGAAAAGCCTATTTCCCAAAATGTCAACGTATTCCTTCTGGTGCAGCTCATAAAGCAAATATTTTGTTGCAAAAACAATCTCACCTAATGTTCTTTTTAGTAGCTGCTTTTGTTTTTTTTTACTGACGTGAATCCAGGTGTGTGTGTGTGTGCGTGTGTGTGTGTGTTGGCTGGATGCGAGCCAGGCTGTGCTCTGATGCATTAAAGCTGGAGTCAGCGCTTCTGCAGAAAGATTGTTCATATATGAACCTAACAACTTTAGTGCTCCCTCAGAAGCTCCTCTGTGTCCGTGGAAAAACAATACTGACCTGCTGGTTCTGTGAAACATAGCAACACTAATGTTCCCCACCTGTCAAGCAGATACGGATCAACCTCTGGATCCGTCTTCATGCCTTTCTACTCTCAGAGGTCTCTCCACTGTTGGAAAACCTCACCAATGTGAATGCAGCTCTTCGGCTGATCGTAGTACTGAGTTCAACATGTTAGCATGTGCCAGATTTACTGTCCCTCTACCTCTCACTGGTCCCTTTCCTCCCCAGTCCCTTCATCCTTCATCCTGCACAGCGCCCCCTGTTGCTCATTCCCTGGAATAGTGTTGTGTTTCTTTGCCTCCCATTGACAGAGCCAAAAGCACCAAAGTGTATTGGATTATTGTGAATGTTGATCATCAGCTAAATTGGTATAGAAGCTCTTAAACTCATGAAAGGATGTTTTTTTTAATTTTGTTATCTCATCTGCACTTAACACATGTGATTTCTTAGCATTATCAAATGATACATTTGGGATCACAAGAAAACAGTTTGTGTCATCATTTTAATTTTTCCAACACAGGATGTGAACACTATTTTGTGATCAAATGCTTGCTCATGATGGGAACTGTTGGGTCTCTATATGTTGTTGGGTCTCTTGACCTGCTCTGTATGTAAAGTGCCTTGAGATAACTTTTGTTGTGATTTGGCGCTATACAAATAAAATTGAATTGAAATTGAATTACAGGAAATCAGAACTTAATAATCTTTCACTTTTGACAATATTCTCATTTGTTTTCTTACCTAGTTTAGAAGGTTAATATCAGCATCAAGTCTGTTTATTCAAGTCCATTTAATATGAACTAGGCTGTGGCAAGCAGCCTTGATGAGCTTAGTTTAACATAAATATGGAAACCAGGAAGAACAACTAGTCCTCTCTGAAATGAACACCTGCATCTCTCATATCGCATTTGAATAATTTGCCTGATCATCAATGTATCCCATTACATTTTGTTGCAGAAACAGTCTCACTTAAACATCCATTAAAGAGCTGTTTTGGAGCTCAGCAGGACGGAGTTCACCCAGTTGTCGTGGAACTCTAGATTCTTCTTCTTAGCACTTTAGTGCTTCCTGTCTGTGCTGGCCTAACAGCTGAGGTCCTTGACCTTGAAAACAGCAGTTGAGAAAACAATCTCACCACATTGGTCCATTTAGTGGCTGTTCAGGAGCTTCCAATTCCACCTCGTGGCCTTTCACAAACCTTCTCTGGTCTGAGTCCTAGTTGTGTTTTGTTCTTTGAGGTTCACATCGTTCAATAACAAGTGTAGCATGAAATCAAAATTCAGTCTTTATTAGGATTTTGTAATTTATCACCCTTTTAAATTGGATCATTTTTGTTGGTAACTGCTGGTTATCAGATGTGAAAATCCAGTTGCATAAAGCATAACATCATAATATTGCCCTGTATGTCCAGTTGCAGGCTGTTTGCTACAATAACATTAGATTTTTTTTTTTGCTATCTGTCTGCCCTCCATTTCACGGCCATTATGTTCTATAAGCAAGCTGAGAGCAGAGAAGAAAATCAAATCCAAAATGTTCCCTTTTTGCCACAGATTTATTGTAGTTCTTTGATAGGAAAATAAATGAGTGTGTGATGTGAATGTGGCAGTGGGACATTAAGTGGTTAGAGGTTGTAAATCAGACACTGATTAAATCTGTCTGGGCCACAGTTGTCCATTTGCCTTGAGTGCAAAACTGACCTGATTTGGGTGATTTTCCTGACAGGTCTGTATATCAGAGGGGGTGTGACGGCACCGTGGCACATTTCACGCCATTAAAGCTATCCGTGGCTCTATTATACTTCAAAGGTACAGTATCCTTCATAGCTCTTATAAGACTTGGGGAAAATGTTCCACTGTAAATGGCGAGCATCATACTTTGCTGGCTGCATCTTGTCAGGATAAGGGGGAATGTGGGAGTTGCTGATATGTTAGCATCTGCTTTCTTCTTTCCATGTGGTCCTTTCTAAAAAAAAAAAAAAAAAAAAAATCCCTTTTCCTCTTGCTGAGTTTTCTGTTTTTGTAAAACACGGATTTGAATAAAAGAAAGTGCCACATGCTTTGTTCTTTTCTCTCTTGCAGCATTTCATCAGGCAAGTGCTTTTTCTTCCTTTTGAAAAGTCAGACCTGTCAAGGCCAGTTTAAAACAGAATACTTTTTCTCCCATTTTCTCTCTCCTCTGTGCTGCTGGGAGGCAGAAGGTCACCCTGCTGCACTGTCTCAGGTTCCCCTTTAATCAAGCGGATGTGGAAATAAAAATAAATGTTTAATGAATCAATGCACTTATACTCCGAAAACCATTTTGTGCTGTTATTAGTAGACGTCAAATTAGGAACTAGAAGTCATCTATTACGAAACATTATATGTCGGCTGCATCTTTCTGTTGACTGAATGATACAGCTTGTGTTGCTGCGTTTCTTATGTGGCTGCAGATTTTGAATTGAGTATCAGCAGTTCAACTTACAGTGAATAAGACATGGCACTCAGAGTTATGTATCAGCTGTACTAATAATATCACATTTTCTCACTTTCCAGAACGCAGCACTTTCATTCGCGTACACTCAAGCCTTCAGAATAAAAAACCTATAACACCTATAAGACTGAATGGAAATGACTGCACCGTGGTTCTGAAACGCCATTGTTCAAATTTGAACAAAAGCTTTTTGATTGTGTAAAAGCATGAAGCACTTTGGGCTTCTGTGTCTGAATAGTGTAATTACTTGTAATTTTAAGTGTGAGTTCATGCACAGTGTTGGGCAGCAGCTCTTCTTCTCTGATTCTAACTCATAACCCTGTCATTGACAACAAAGCTGCCCGAGCAGATGTGGAGACAAACACCTGATCAACACCAAGATTTGATTTAAGTGGCTATGTTAACAATGGATGACATGGCTACTTCTGTTGCTCTTGGTAATGAAGTCATAAAGAATGATCACCCAGCTCAGCTCCTTTCTGTGTTCAGAGCTTTAAAAAGCATTTCAGCTCAATGTTTTTCTTTTTCTGACTCACGACTTTGCAAAATGGCAAATGGCAAACGTTCACTCTTACTGCTCTTAAAGTGGTGTGTTCAGCCACATTAAGCAGCTGTTTTCAGTGAAAAGGCTGTAAAACGCATTGGTCACTGCTTCCCCAGCACCGAACAGCAGACAGACAAAGTGAGAAACTGGCTGCTGAACATAGTGGAATATTTAGCAGCTCAGAGTCTGATGAAGAGTTGGTGAAAAAAAGACTCCAAATGAGTCCTCATGTTGCTCCATATCTGCTGGATTTTTAAATGTGAAACTGTTTTTCTGTATGACAGGGACTGTGTTCACCTCTTGTCTGCTGTTTCCAAGTGTTATTGTTGCTTTAGATCAGTGATCCTCACTATTTTTTTCACAAGAGCCACATTGGCAGAGCAAAATCAAGGGGAGAGCCACTTTTACAACAACATACCAAGTCACTTTTGCAAATGTGCATTTCTACGTATAAATTGGACATCCCACAAAAAAGTAACAACACAGCGAATACATTTTCAATTAACACTATATTTACCTTAATACTGGGATGAGCAGCAGCTGGCACACAGGTCCTTGACTTTCTTCATGTTGTAGTTTGTTGTTGCAATCACAGTGAGACATTCAAGATGAGCATGGGTCAGTCTGTTTCCCTGTGTCCTCTTGATAGTGTTCATGGTTGAAAATGTTGACTCACAGGTGGATGTGCTCATGAGGAAAGACATCACTGTCTGTGCAAGTGGTTTCAAATTGGGAAAGTCTGCTTCAGAAACCAAACTCCGGAAGTAGCCAACACCTGCTCTGAGTTCAACTTGGAGAATGGTATTTGTTTGCAGCTCAATTATTTCACCCTCCACAGCAGCACAATTACCAGGGCAAAGAACAAATAAAAATTCCTCTGTCCACCTCTCTTGAAATGTCCTGTGCTCATCTCGTAAGCTTCGTACCTTTCGTTTTTTACTGGGAACACCTGACGTTTGCCTGCTCGTCCTCTCTCCGTCGTCCTCATGTTGACTTTCGTTTGCTGCTTCCTCAGACTGTTTTTCCTCACTATTCGTTACGACATTGTGTGTCTGTCCGTCTGTTTTTTGCCCCATTTTTTATTAAAAATCGATCTATTTTGTGCCGGCTAGCGGAGCTAATGTAGCCTAGCAAGCTAGCACTGCGGTAAAGTGTGACGGCGTAAAACAATGCCGTAAGCGGGCTGCGTTGCCAGGTTTGACAGTGCCCCCTTTAGGAAACACCATTAATCCAGCCTTAATTAATACTTCTCTTAATATTTAAGGTAAAGGAACAAGTATAATGCAGATGTTTGCGTTTTTGTAGTGCAGTGTTCACTGTATGTTTATGTAGCACATTTGAAAAAATGTATGGGTTGTGTTGCCATATTGTTATAAGCTACCATGCGAGCGACCAATTAAAGCTTGAGGAGCCGCATGTGGCTCGCGAGCCGCGCAATGAGTATCTCTGCTTTAGATAATCTGAACATGGAGCGTTGTTGGCTAACGATGATGATGATAGCCAGAATACCAAAGGGAGCCTTGAGATTCCAGCTGTCTCCGTTTGTGTTTGGCTCTAAAATTCTGATTTGTCACCTGCAAAGAGATGAATACACGTGAAAATACAGTTTATTTTTGAACAAATTGAGCTGCTTCAATAAACAGAAATGCCAAGACTCCCCCAGTTTCGATCCTTCTTTGTCATTTAAGCTGATAAAACATTCATACTTCCATAAAAACTCTCCTCGGTGCAGCGGATCTCAACATAAACCAGGTTATCGCTGCTTTGTTTCCGAGTTTAGCCTCGGTGCCACATGCAAAAATAAATGACCTTTTAACACAACAAGTTGTCGCTGAAAATGCAATGTTTTCCTGCGCAGGCATGTAAGCTTTCAACATATGCATCGTCCTTTTATAGCTCCTGAAAGGCAACTGTGACAGTGTGTTATAAAGGGCGGCTATATGAATCCAATCAAGTGCTCATTGTATAGCAACTCATTGAATATTCACAAAGCATTTGGAATCACACTGCATCCCCGCTGTCATAAGTAGACTACGGGGCTCGACCTTGTTTTTCACATTATTCGCATTGCAACAGATTATCATATGTTATGTGGCTATTCCTGTCAAGTGCAGACACCATTATAATCTGTGGACGTTCAGGAAGACAGAAGCTGCTATAATTAGACCAATCTGCATGCATGCTGTGTGTTTAGCTCTGTTAGTTCTTAGATTCAAGATGCAAATTGGATCCCACAAAGCCTTAAGAGTCACCTAACGAACCTCTTAATGCAAGCTTTGATTGCGTTTCACTTGTCATAAAAAGTGATTTGAAAGCCCCTCTGTCTGCATTAAATCTCCATAATGAAGCAAGACAAAAATGCCACGGCCATTAGCACATGGATTACAATTTTTAATCTGCCCAAGCTCATTACAGTGAGGCTCGCGCGCAGGAGGGAAATTATTCAGAGGAGAAATGGCAATATTTCTTTTAATACTGGACGTAACATCTGTTGTTTACTACGATGGGATGGGACGCTGATGAGTGGTACAGTAACATACAGTATCTGCCAAGGTGTTCACCGCAAAGCACTTTATATAATGTGGATGAGCAACATTCCCTGAATATGAATTTGATTTAGTGATTTTAATATTCGAACAGAAGCCCTGTGATAGACGGCCAACCTGTCCAGGATGTTCCGCACGTCCACAGGTATAAATAATGGATGTAATATTTTAGTTTATTTCAGTTGAAGTATTTTGTAAAACAAGACAAAGGAAGACAAAATAACAGCCGTGTGGACGGGATCGCTGAATTTGATGATCTAGTCTTTTCATAAAATGGACTGATTGACTGAAGTTTTTTCAATTAAATTTGTTGACAAAGTGCAGATGTACAGTTTAATTAAATGAGATTTAAATGAAGGGATGATTGAACATTTTGGGAAATATGCTTATTTCTTATTTCCTTTCTTGCTGAGAGCTTGATGAGTGAACTGATAAAATTCTGGATTCTTGTCATCGGCGTAAGTTCACCAGACAAAGACAGGAAGTTTTTTTTTTTTTTTACAGATTAAACAACCAAGATACTACTACTACTACTAATACTAACACTATTACTACTACCACCAACGCCACTACTACTACTACTACCACTACTACTACTACCACCACCACCACTACTACTACTACTACTACTACTACCACCACTACTACTACTACTAACACTACTACTACTACTACTACTACTACTACTAACACTACTACTACTACTAATACTAACACTACTACTACTAATAATAATAAGCTTTTAATTTGCTTTGAGGTACATTTTGTTTGCTTTGGACAAAGTCAGGCTGTTTCCCTCTGATCCCACTCTTTGTGTTGAGCTATTTTCTGGCTCCGGCTTCATATTCAACAGACAGACATGAAAATGATCAGCGTTGATAAGTTGAATTGCATTTTTCCCATAATGTCAATGCCGCTTCCCATAACTACTCTAAAACATGCTAAACCTATATGAGTCGGTATGTCTTTGAGACTTTGTTGTTTTAAAGCCTTTGTTCCTAAAACCTACACAAATTAAATATGAAATCTGAAAGTTAACTTTTTCTACACAAAGCAAACGTGCAGGTGTGGTTGCTCCCTACATTACGATCCCTAACAAGCGAAGAAGCTGAACACAGACTTTATAATCTCTCAAAGCTTCTCCCTCAGTTTTCAACTAAACTTTTCTGTCAACTTTTCTTGTGCCTTCCTCGTCCCTGTGCAGCAGCTGCAAACATCCAGCAGTAACAACGGCTGACCTGGCGGGTCTCGCCTCTTGACAGCGCTCGGTGTTTGTCTCTGTGTTATTCTATAAATACGAGATAAGGGTCGTGGCAGATCCCATGTGTAGCTGTGTGGTTAATTGAGACCTAGCATCGGTGACCCCGGTGTATGTCCGAGTCCTCCACGCTGCCATCTATCACTCACGCTGGGTAATTGGTAGCAATGTGGCCGCAGAGAGCTCACATCTGCACAAAGTGAGGAGCTGTGACTGACTGAGTTCTCTGCTGGACAAAAGACATGTTTGCTGTTGAAGGAGGTTTCATTAAAAACATGAATGGGGTGCAGGTGTCACTTTTGTGTGAAGTATTTGGTAAAAAAAGGTATTTATTCTTCATTTTCCACATGAGCCCCAAAAAGTGCTAATGAAAAGAAATGTCCCATTTTCATTCAGTGAAATGACATAGATCTTCCCAGTATACAGAAATGAGACTGTGGTGTCAGCCATGGCGTCTTTTTCTCTCAGAGGAAGCGATGATTCAAATAAAGAAATGAACACAAACTGAGTGCTCTATTAGGCCTGTGTGCAAAATCACTGACTTGTTCACTCATTCAGCTCTCCTTATACTCTGCAGTCTACTCTATAATGAGCACAGCAGACTTTTTTTTTATTATTAAAATATGTTTTTATGGACAATATGATACACAGTGCATAAATTTCGTATCAGACACTGAAACAGTAAATGAGGAGTAATTTCAGGTCTGGACTTTTTGGGTTTCTTTTTTTTGCCTCTTGCCTTTCTTTTGTATCCTAATTAAAAGTGAAAAGCTTTCAAAAACCAGGAGATGGTTAGTTTCACTTCTCGCTGAATAATTTCAAGATGTTTCACCTTTTCAGACTGTGACATCTTACCCCTATCTCCTAACCAAAATATGAGAATGTATAGCTAATTGGCATTTGCAAATACTTTTTTTTTTAGGAAACATAATGTTGTCTGGTTTAGATTTTTTATCAACATAATGAGGAAACATTTATATTGAATGCACCTGAGAGATGTTCTGTCATAATATATTTCATTTTTTCCACCTATAACATCTGCTCCTGGCACCTAAAGCGTGATTAAAGTTTGTATGTTTCGGCAGCTAAAGCACTTAAGGTTCGTGAAAAACTTGGCTGGATGTTGAAAAAGTCGACTCTGACTTGATGTGTGTTTCCATTTTAAACCAAAACTAGCATCCTTGCTTAAACTAGAAGTCTAAACCTAACAACGCGTCTGGTGCCGGAAGTGAACGCCGTTGGGAAAAAATGTTGCCAGTAAACCCAGCAGCAATTACATTTCCTCCAAAATGTTTTTGGCAAAGGAGAATGTTTGTATCTAGATGTATTTTATTGGAGACCATTTGGAACCATTAATGTGCAAACCTGCCAAAGGTGGATTTTATTTTGTGTAAAATAATATTCCATAATGGGAGAATACAATACAGTGTGTGTGTGTGTGTGTGTGTGTGTGTGTGTTATGTCTCTGCACACACACCCCCACACAAAGAATTAACATGGCATTCAAACATTTGTGAATTAAATTTGAAAAATTAAAAGCATTCTCCCGTCATAATCGAGTCCCCTGCGCTCCCATGCATCTCATATTCATCAATAAATAGTTAATATCTTCCTTTAGATCTTCACTTTCCTTTGAGTTTAGCAACTTTTTTTTTTTTTTTTTTTTTACATTCAATTAGCATGACCCTCAAAAGAATCCGCCCTCCGCTGTGACTGCGTTCAGTTCCATCCTCTCTGAATGCCATTTCCACCCATGGAAGAGGTGACACAATGAACAGCCCCAGGTATTTTTCGCCCCTCCTGAACCGGGAGGAGGGGGCGGCGGAGGGTGTAAGTGTATGTGTGTGTGAGGGGAGACGGGGGTGAGGGAGGGGTGCGGGATCCCCAGGGGAGGGCAGCACAAATCCAAGGGAACAAAAACGCATCCATATTTGGCAGGGCTTTTGTCTCCCCTGACAGCTGAGTGTACGGAGGGGGGCCCGCAATAATGAATTGGATTAAATGTGAAAGTAAGAAAGCATGGCTCCTCAAAGGCCAGGATGGGGGGGCTGCGGGGGGGTGGAGGCGCAGGAGAGGGGGGTCGGTTGGAGTGGGAGGTATGCTAATGTGTTTACAGTTTCAACACTGGAGCGGTTCAAAGATGCATTTTTAAAAAGCTGCCTCACCAGATTAGCCATATTTTTTTTTAAAAAGAAGAAATCGTATTTCTGTGCTTGTTTAATGAGCTTTCTGGAGAATGATTCCCTCCTAAATGCTGTCAGTGCTCCCCTTGTTGTGTCTCATATAGGAACATGTAAGCAGGCCCGGAGAAATCCCCTCCCTAATGAGAAAAGATGAGCCCGGCAGCACAGTAAATCACATAGATATGAAGTGTGTAAATCACCAGTCACACACGGCCTCTAAGCTGATTAAAACACCTGATACCAAACAGTATAGCGCATGCTACAGAGCTAATTTAATCAGCCATCTTGCTCATTCTATATTCCATTACTCTACACTCTTTCAACATGACCTTAAACCTCAGCGGATTCCTTTTATTGCTGCACTTTAATGTATAAATCTCCTGAAGAGGGAACAGCAGTGATTTTGATTTGCATTTTATTGAGCTTTAGATTGCTCTGGGATAATGATGAGATGTGGGGGCAGCGTTAATGCTCTTAATGTTGACCACCACAGTTCACCCTCTTTGTCTTGGTGGCGTAGTCTCCGCCAGATATGCCGCTTGTAATTACTTTAAGATATCCATAGCTCGGTAAAGGACGAGGCAGGGTGACCTCGCCGCGTACCGCCGACAAGGCAAGAACACGAGGATGTGAATAAAATGGATTCTGAGCGTACAGTCACACTACAGGTGGCAGACTGAAGACCATAAAAAAAAATATTTGCATTGGACCAAATTTCCACCAGATCAGCTGTTTGACATGTCGGAGTTGCGATGCCTCTAAATTGCCAGAACGGTCCACAGTCTGGCTGCTGGCCCATCTGATGGTGTGTCAGAAATCCTGGTTGGCTGTCTGGAGTTTTGAGCTGTTCTGTGATCTGATTTCCCTCATGGCTGCTGTCAAAAGATCCATTATAAGCCTTAGCAAGCTTGTTTTAATATTGTTGGCTCGCCGCAGTCTTGACTGAGACGATGCTGTGATAGAAATGAAACTGAGCTCTCATTGTCTTATTCTTCCAAATTCTTCTTTTTCATCTCACTTTCCACACGAGTAGAAACAAAGTAAAGCTTCCTCCATCTTTTTGTTAACCCATCAGAACTGTGTTGTCTCTGCATCTCATAAGCTACTAATGTTATGCATGGTCCTTTGTATTAAAAGTCCCTGTCGGCTTGAAATGTTGGCTGTTAGTTTACAAAGACAAAAAGAAAATCAAAACACACATGCACAAAGAAATCAACTTCTCTTGTACAGTCACAGTTCTGCCTTTTTCATTTCAGTTGTTTTGAGAAGTTCTTCCCCTGGAGAAAAATTCCATTCCTCACTGTGTCTGGTGATTGACAGCCAGCGAACATTACCTTAATGCAGCACACACATGAAAACACTCAACTCGGTCATAATCAAATAACAACGAAACCAAATTACAGTTTAATGTTTCCTGTGATGAATCATCTCGCCGCGTGGAAGTTGTTTTTCATGTTGTAGCGGGATGAATGGCAGCTAACAGCCTCTTCTGACGAGAGGAAACAACCATGCTGAGTTACAACATACGTGATTGGCACAAATTTACAACAACACACGCAGGCCTACTTCTGCTTAGCGCTATCCATCATTTTGTCAGTCAAATGTCAGATTTTAAATGTGCATAGGAACGATGAGGTTGAGCAGAAAGCGAACCCTGACAGGGCCTCGGAGTATTTCTGACATCGAGCACATTTACGCTGAATGTCACAGCGTTGCAGGATGGACCTGAACGCAGCGCAGTGACAAGGAAGATGATGGTTTATTTTAGGGAGTGGAGATGATGGGAATGTGGCTGGAGCTGACAGAGAGCTGGCGAGGAATGGAAAGTGGCAGCGTGGCTGGTGGAGGTAGTGAGTTTTTGGCAGGTTAGCAGGAGAGCAGGAAGGCAGGCGATCGCCCCGAAGGCTCAGGAAACAAATGCATTAATCACAAGTATAAACAAAGCAGGAGGAAGAGCTGGATGAAGAGGCCAGAGCTGCAACTATCACAAGAGCAGAGACAATGATCTGGTGAGGAGTGAAACCAGAGGGTGTGTGCTGCTGAGCTGATGAGGAGATGGAAGGCAGCTGTGCAGAGGGGTGGACAGGTGAGGTGACTGAGCCTCAATCAGGAGTCAGCCAGAGACTGCCACACACACACGCACACACGCACACACACACACACACACACACACACACAGACAGACAGACACACACACACACACACAGACACACACACACCCACACACACACAGAGACACACAGACACGCACACACACACACACACACACGCACACACACGCACACACGCACACACACACACAGGGGAAACAAGAAAGATGAAAAGACAGAGTGACAACTATTGGCTCTAAAATAGCACATCACCCAACACTAGATAAATTAATGGATCAGCATTTTTAAATTGAACTGGGCTCTGTATTAATCCGCTGCTATTCTGTCACCAGCAGTCGGTTTCATTCTCTTGCTATAACAAACAGAGGGTTCGAACAAAATAGAACAAACTAGAAAAGCACTCGGAGAGCGCAGACCTCCGCCAAGCAGCACAGTTCCCCCAGCTTATTGTGACTTACACCAAAAAATATTAGTGCCACCTTTGATTTATCTATTTCAATGGATTCCTGGACCATAAAAACATACCCTTAGCAATTGGAATCACATTGATATCATTTTTAGTTTAATAGTTATACCCGAAAATCCACATTTCAGTAATGGCGGTTTTTCGGATCATCATTTGTTTCTTGTCCCAGAAAGGACATTTCCTGAAAATGTAATCAAAATCTGTTCATAGCTTTTTGAGTTATGTTGCAAACAAACAAACAAACAAAAAAACTTAGCCGGCAAAAACATAACTTCCTTGGCGGAGGTAATTATAACAGACTGTCTACGTCTACTTGGTTAAAGTTAGGAAGAGATCACTGTCATGGTTAAGGTGAGGACGGTTGCTATGATGCAGGATGTGACCTGCAGACTCTTCCTGCCCCCCCACAGTGACGTCTTCCCAGAGGCACAACAACATCACATTGCATCTGCCTTTGTTTCTGAACGAGGTCGCTCATTTGCATAACTGCGAGAGGTCCCTTGTTAGGTGGATGTAAACATAGGTCATTTTAACAAACAACCAATGTCAAACAAGAGCGTGAGGTTTGGCTCATTCTGGCCTCTAAAGTTGCACTTGGTAAACTTTCAGATTCGCAAATAGCTCCATCTTAAAAATAGGAACTTAAACAGCCTATAATCACGTAACCCAGCCGCTCTGTGACGCTTCACTCTCGAGGGGACAAGAGAGGCGGCTGATGTGACGTTGATGGACGTGCTTGTTCTGAACCAGAATTAAACCGCTGATAGATAACAGTGAAATCTTACCTGGTGCAGCTTTAACATTCCTATCATCCTCACGACTCACAACTCGAGGACTGCAGAGCAAAAAAAAACCAACCCATTCACTGCATCTGTTTGTGACAGAAAACACCTCTTTGTTCGAGTTCACTCGGAGTAATACCAGAAATTACGCACTCAAGGCCTCCCCTGACACGGTTAAACTACACTGGAATTGCATGATATTGCCCTCCGGCTGAAACGATCTTGAGAGCCCCCGGGGGGAGCACCTCTCCTCTGTGAATTTTAAAGGTCATGGAAGTTTCTCTCTTTTCTCTCTCTCTCTCTGTCGCCACTAAGAAAAGAACATGAGCTGATGGCCTATTGAGAATATTGTTTTCTATCTCTGGGCCCCTATAGCGCATTTCCAACGCTGCCCTTGGAAATGCGTTGAAAGGCAGCTCACAGCATGGCAAAACACACAACACGCTCTTGTTGATGCCCTTGGTGCCTCTCAATATGCAGACCATAGATAATGGCATTCACTGCACAGTTGGTACTGACATCCTCACCCATCTTTTGAACGGGTACACTGCCTCATACTGTGCTTTGTGTTACGCTCTCTTGGTAAACAATGAGAGCTGCATTGACGGCGAAGGAAACACGGATAATATCTAGACACCAGTAACCCCGGGGAGGACGAGTCTCCGTCTTTCTTAAGCAGTATCGTCATGTATTTTTCAACAGGCGGCAGAACGGGGGGGGGGGGGGGGGACACACACAGGACACAGCTCGAATAGATTGAAGTTGTCCTGCCACAGATAACAAGCCGCACTCACCCCGCGCTGTATCTCAACAGAGGAAACAAGATATCCACTCGGCGTGTTGACAGTCAGGTGAACCGATCGTTTACGAGGAGCTGTGGACAAACAGATGGTGGCCACTTTTGGGAAATGCTGTTGCGCGGCGGTGGAGTGCGCTTCCTGCTTCGCTTTCTTTTCGTTTATCCGAATCAAATAAGCAGCGAGCAGAACAAGCAGCGAGGCAGATGGTTTAATCCGTCGAGATGCAAAGACACACATTTGAGGTTTGGACTGACTGTTCAGACAGACTGTGCAGAGCTTGATCATGTTACTGCAGCTCTCCGGCTTTTTGTAATGAATTATACCTGACTGGTGTTGTGTGATACAACAATTACATTCTTCTACTGTCAGAGATTTTCTATCCTTTTTAATATTCTTGGGTGTATTATGTAATTATGGGTAATTTTTTTTGGTGCTGGAGCAAAGATTGGAGCCTAAATGCTCAACTCAGACAGGAGAAAGCTCAAATAAACAATTGTTTAATGACTTTCAAAGGAAAATCACTCTCTCCAGGCAAACGATGATGGTAGAAAAGGCAAGAAAAAGTATCAAACATTACAAAACCTAATCAATGAAGAAAACGTGACATGGACTGGCTTAGAATGACAAGACAAACTGGCACAGGACAAAAGGAGACACAGCCTAACAGTGTTGTACCCGAACGCGTTCAAAGAACGTTCGTTCATGAACTAACTCATATTTTGGGTGAACGTGAACGTCCCGTTCATTTTTGCTTGATGAACGTTAAATTGTGAACGCACTCATTCTGCTGTTTCTTGAACGGCACTCTGATTTCGTTCAGATTACGTTCGTGCCAGATTTCAAGAGCCCTCGGCGAAACACCAAGCTAAAACAGTAAAAACACATGGTAAACGACCATTAAAATGTCGCGGATAACCACCCGATCTGGCAACCGCAAGTCCTGCCTGTCGCTCTACCAACTTCGTCATCAGCGGTAGTAAGTCTCGTCACAATTCACATGTGTACAAGGAAGGAGGATGCGTTTACTGAGAAACTAATTCCCATATAGTCGGGAATTAGCTCGTAGCACGTGGCAACGTAAAAAAAAGATAAAAAAAGAACTAAAAAAGAACGAAATAGTTCATTTTGGGGAAGCATGAACTTTAGTTCACAATTTTGAATTATGAACGATGAACTGAACTAGTTCATTTTAAAAGGTTTGAACTGAACTTTGAACTAGTTCATATAGAAAGTGAACTTTCCCAACACTGCAGCCTATATATACCCTCACACATGGGACACTGTCACAGTTTTTGCACCCTGGTTTTGGTTTAGACATCGTTTTTGTTCAGCCTTTGTTTTTACTGTTAGATTCATGCCTGCCATAGTCTCGTTTCTGCCACAGTCCAGTTCATGTCTTGTATTTGTCTTATGTTCTGTGTTAGATTTAGTTTTCTGTCTTAGTTTTTGCCTGTGTTTTACCTTAGTTCTTGTCATGTCACGTTGTCACATGTATTTAGTTCTGTCTGTTCTAGCTCTGTGTTTTGGTTTCTGTTCTGCCCGTCATATTTCTATGTCCAGTGTCTCGTCTCTGATTCATGTCTCTTACCAGCCACACCCACCTCATCAAGTCACCTGTGTTTTCTGTTGTAGTTAATTACCACCACACACTACTTAAGCCAGTTGTTTTCTCTTTGTTTTGGCCGGATCGTTATTTTTCACGCCATGTTATGACCATGCTATTCTTCACGTCCACGTCCATGTATTGCCAAATCTTGCCGTGAGTTTTGTTGAGTACTTGTTTTATTTTTACTAAAGTCACTTTTTGAATCAGCAGCATAGTGTGATGCGCTTGAGTCCTGAACCCTCCGCCTTGACAGGAAACAGGTGGAAACAATCAGGGCGGGGCCAACAATCAGACCAGAGGGAAACACAAGAGGAAGTTACCTGAAACGAGAAGAGAGTTAGATATCAAAATAAAACAGGAAGTCATGAGACAACATATACACAAGACAAAACTAAATATAACAACATAACTTCCTGGACATGACAAATATACATTTGGTAGTTTTATTCATCAACGGTTTCTTGTTTCTCATCAGTTTCTCCTTTTCACCCACTCCTACTTAATCTACTGTGCCAGTTTAAGTTAAGACAATAGCATTGGGAAATACATGTATTCACTTTCTTGAGTTATATGATAATACAAAGTTGCATTTTTTTAATAGTTAGTGAGCTTTTAGAGGTGTTAGACAAGATATTGTATTTTCAAATTTTGGAGGAAACCAGACTCGCTGTTTCCCCCCCACTTCCTGTCTTAATGATAATCTAATCTAATAAAGCCCCGTCTCTAACTCAACACAGCTTTTATGAACAGATTTGAGAGCGGAATCAATCTTCTCTCTTCTTTAACTGGAGTCAGGCTTTTCACAATTAGCCCTGATTCTCCCAGCTTCCTCTATTGAACTAAGTGGAACATTTCTTCACAATAAAAACAACATTTCAGGATGAAAATACTTGGTGTTGGTGTTTGAGATGTATATCTGCCGGTCATTTATGACTTCACGAATCGACTGATGTGCAATCATTATTTATTTCTTCAAGGAAGACACTGACACACCGTGAAAACTATAAGAAAAAACATAAATTCATATTACGACACAAAATGACAAAATCATAACGTATCGGACATACTGCTCTGAAATAATATTACACAAATAAACAGTAATTACCGTGTTCGCCTGGATGACCAACAGAATGAGTGGAAAGGATTTATGGACTGCCGCCATGCTCTGCTCTTATTTCCTTTCGACCTTTCACCTCACCTCTCCCGCGACTCTAAGGTCACCAAAATGAAACTTAAAAACCAGGGCAAACACTTAATGAAAATTAAATAAAACAACTTACAATCAATTTTAAGGTGGCTGACACTCAAAAGTTTATCTTATAACAAATAATAAATTCATGTGTAATCCGGAAAATAAATGACTAATATACGCTGTTGCCATGGTAACCAAGAAATACAACCAGCGTCAGCTACAAGATGGGTTTTAAAAAAAACATTTGCAGCAACATCAACAGGGAATAAATGCTGTAATTTATTTAATGCTCACTGTCAGTAGTATATGAATAATGTAAATGTGTTTGTGATGAATGTAATTAAGCTGACATTGTTCTATAAAAGTTCATTGTCCAACAGCTCACTGTGGAAAATTAACTCATCGTTGCAGGAGATGGTGATTCTTTGTTTTTAGTCAACTGATCAACAGACACCTGACAATAAAGTCAGTGTCACATTAAGTATTCATTAACTGATTATACGCAACATTTTCACTTGTTTAAGAGGATAAATGATTGTGTTTTGTTTTTAAGCATCCATTAAATTTTAATGCACCAGTTACAGCTTCGTCTCGGGAGCAGCTTTGTTTGTTTCCAAGTGCATGAACAAACACTTAAAACATGTTTACAAACAACCTTCAGATGTGTTACTAAACATTCATATAGTGTTTGGTAACTTATGAATGAGCTACTTCCTGTGAAAGAAAGTGCCACCCAAAGGCAGTGGTGGAGATTATATCAGACAACAGATACTATGTTGCTTGAATGTCAGACAGGAGATAAAGGCGGTGTTTAAAATTCTAGCTGTTGTTTGAGCCCGGCAGGTTGACGAAGCACAGTTTGCAGCGGCAGCCTGGAGGAATAGCTCCGCCGGGACCGAGGGATAAACACACACATGCATACACACGGCACTTGAGCACTTTGACGGCAGACCTACTTGTAGAGGCAAAGTAAGTCTGTTGTTTATTTAAAGTTGCACTCGGCAAGATTTACATCCAAGAAACTCTCAACTTTCAACAAAGAGGAGCATCACACCCCATCAAAATAAAAGTATTCACAGCAAACTAAAGTTTAGTTTGGATACATACACGACCAAAATACATATTGTTTGCAGAGTAAGCTGTATTCTAAAGTGTTTCACAGTGTCTTTCTTGTCACTTTTGTGTCCTTTGGTGCAGCTTTTGGTAAACATGAGCACTTTCCTGCTGACATGTCATAGGTTTTCCAAGCAGTGAAGTTCAAACTGCCCCCTTCTGACGTTCAGACCTGTGTAACTGTAAAGTTCCCCACAGTAGTTTCACTTTGTTTGTAGAGCAAAGACAACAATAAAGAATGAAAGTGTACTTATCTGCAAACAGAAATCACAGCAGTTAATCAGGTAGATGACAAATTGAAACAGAGGAACTGAATAGACAACGAGCCCTAAAATTAATTATATTAAAACATGTGTCAAGGTTGTGGAGCAGAATTTATACTTGTTTACACACAAGTCATTGTAAATTTACTGCAACACACACCTGCTCTACCTGAGCCTGTGATTGTGTGATGTAGCCTGTTTCAGTCCTGCCTGGAAACATGCCACGCTCAGAACCAGGACACGTTACCCTCAGCAACTCCAGCAGAGTTCAGCACTGCTGCGGCTGCACTGCTGCAGAGCGAAGGTGTTGAACCCTGTGAAGGTGATCCTGCTAAAAATACTCCACATGGTTTCATAAGGATTAAATGGATTTGGATAAAGTGCAGTTTAAACTTTCAACAGAAACCAAAAGCTGCGATTAATTTACATCTTTGTTGTCATGTATTCTGTTGCAGCAGAATATGTTGATGAGACGTAAACAAGTTTATGAATGTTGCTCAGCTACAGGGTGAGCAGGTTCACAGTTAAAGATTCATAGTGACTGACACCGGCTAAATAGCTGCTGCCTAAATCCGACTCTCCCAGGCTGATTGTTGACTGAAATTTCATTTAAATATTTATCATATGCATATTGGACCCCTAAGGGCAGTATTTGAAAATACAACAGTCAGTGCGTTAATTGCCAAAAATGCCACACAAGCTTTGGGATCTAGATGTTCCATTTTATTATTAATGAGCCAGAGAGTGCAGTTTGACATTTTTGTTGGGCCTGCAGATGCAAATGAGTCTCCGTATCAGTCCGAAACTGAAAGCATGTGTAGGAGTAATCTGATCTGTGCAAAAAAAGAGGACTGTCGGTTTATAGAAGCACAGATTCTTTGCTCATGTTATTTAGAAGCCAAATAATTCAGATGTCAGTGTTTCAATTTGAACTGATAGAAAAAACCCCAAAACAAACAAACAAACAAAAAAAAACAATTATTCCTTCCAACAAGGTCAGTTGATTTATTTTTGGGGAAAGTGGTGTAAAGGTAAGTGTTGGCTTTCATCAATCTATATCATAGACTGTATAAAATATGGACGTAGTGTCCGTGACGTCACCCATAGATTTCTGAAGAGCAAAAATGAAGCAAATCGTAGTGCGTAGCCATCTTGGTAGCCTACCTCCGGTTACTCCAAATATGGAGGTGGAGCGAGGACGGAGCTGAGGCGGGTCGAATGAACGCTATTGGCTGAAAAAAAGCCGCTGAAAAAAGCCGCTTTATTCGAAATAATCAAACTCGCTACGGCTAACCAGCTAGGTTAAATGCTAAATAGCGTTGCTAGCCGGCTAACTCCATGACGATCTCTTTCCCAAACTCAGTGACTAGAATTAGCCGGGGTGTCGCCCTTTAGACCGTCTCATATGATGACTGCATAATGATGTATGCGGTATATTTTAAACGAACGCCTTATAAAAAAATTCGCCCCCCCCAGAGTTGTCATGGAGTAGAAAAACAGCTTATGAGACTAGAGCCATGTTTTGAACCAGGCTGTAAATATGTTTTTTTTTCTGTCATAAAATCGGACATTTTAACATGGGGCTCAAATGTAATTGACTCCCTTCTGCAGCCTGCTCTAGCGGTTATTCGAGGAACTGCAGCTTTTTTGCACTTCCGCATTGGCTTCATTTTTCAGTGCCGGAGGTTGCCGCTTGATCTATATGCAAAATGTAGTATAAACTGTATGTGAACGCAAACACTTCAACAGTAACTTTGATGCATGTATCCTCGAGAGTAATACGAGTAATATTAATGCCTAACACATAACACATTGCTGACAGTTAACAGCTCAGCGTGTTCCTCTTTTGCTTTTCCACACTCGACCGCTCGTCTGACTTTTCCCCAAATTCAGACATCAATAGACGTCCTAATCCATTCAGACTCGAACCGAGTCCAATGCCCGTGTGCAGGTAATGTCCAAAATGATGAAATATAGCACAGACAGGGGCTTAAAAGGTCGTTTCTAATGCAGCCTCTAATGGGCTTTCCATATGTTGTTAGCTCCTGCCACCTGAATTCCATCAGGCCGGCTAAGTGGGGGGAAAACCAGCCCCTTCCATAAACATCTGCCATTAGAGTTTAGGCTGCAGAGGGAGGGATTTAAGTCTCCCAGGGTTCCTGACAAGATAACTTGTAAAAGCTTGGCTGAGGGTCAAAGGTAGCAGATATCAGATGAGGTGTATTCCCCCAGTGAACTTTGCTGTGAAGATATATAAATCACCTGGAAAGCTGCTGCCGCCCATTTGTATCTGTCCGTCTCTCAGCCCCTTCTTTTTTTTTTTTCTCTCTTTCCTTTTGCGAGCTTGAGAGATTCACACAGATAAATCCTCCACTGTAACTCCCTGAACTTTGCAGCTTACTGAAGGGAGGAAATGAGGACAGGGGAGCTGCTGACATGGTGACATTGATAAAGCACTCCACCAAGGCCTTAGACCACTACAATTTAGGAGAGATTGATTATCCAATTAACATCTGGCACGATGGGGAACTTCACATGTTCCGAGCGGCACTAACAAGATGCAACTGTCCAGTCATGCTTTCTATCCGCATTATGCAATTCCTCCTCGGCTGGAGAGACGGTGCACGGGAGAGGGTAAAAACAGCATTTTGATAAAGTGCAGAGGACATTCGGTATTTTTCATAATTAAATTTTCATTGTAAACCAATCTGCAGAAACATCAGGACTATTCTGTGGTGTAATTTATTCGCCCAGCTTTTGGCTTTGTGTGAGCAGCTTTTTTTTTATGCATTTAAAAATTTAGAGGTTTTGGGAGTTATTGCAGCTATATGGCTCTTAATAGGACAACAGCTGAGTTATGTAAAAAGAAACTTCAATCTGAGATATAAACACAACGTGTAATGGTTTTCTCTAATTTATGAGTGAAATAATGAGCCTTAACTGTGAGATAACGGCCATGAGGAGTCAGATTTAAAGATGGAGTCCTCAAGTTGAAGTTGACATTAATTCAGATCTGACTTTGTTCCCTTATATCCGCATACTTTACTCTCTGCAAACCATCATCTCCTTTATCTTAATTAAAAAAACACAACCGATGCAGGCCATAAAATGAGGCACTATCTTTTACTGGAAGGGCATTTATGCATTTTCTCGACACCAGCTGCAGCCCATTGGTGTCCACGCTTGCGCCTGACTAAAAAAATGAGATTAAGAGCACCGGCTCGTCGTCACTGTTCATGGTCGTAATGTCACGTTACACAGGTCATTAAGCTAGCAGGATAACGAATGATTAGTCGAGGGCCACATTTGATCTCCCCTCGGCTCTATTGTTGGAGTAAATTTGTGTCAACACAATGGCAATAATCTGCCCCCATGTCAAGTCAGCCATTCGAAAACAGGATTTAGGGTCCATTGTGTTTCAGCACGCTTGACGTATGCGAGGGAATTCGGTTCAGATGTTCCTAATGACTCCCCGCGGTGAGTGCATGTGTGCACTTATTGATTTTATGCTTGCCATTCTGCGTATTTCCATAAAAGCTTCTAATGGTGGAATCTGTTCCCGCTGCTGATGCTTTGATTGTGATATTGACTTGTTTTGAATGTTCAATAGATGCACAAAGACTAGTTTCAATGCACCCTGACGACCAAGAAAAGAAAATATTAGATAGAAATTATTTATTATTTATTTAACTTTTGAGGACTCTTGAGATGGAAATTACTATACATGTGCTTATTCCAGCCCTGTTTTTTTTTAGTGTCTAGTTGTTCACCAGCTAAAGTGTATGTAAACACAGCAGAATCCTGGGAAAGAAGGTGACATGTTTAAGGGCACTTTGATGCTTGTTATTGTCAGTATGTGTTGCTCGTTAGATTTTTTTTCCAGCTGCTCTTGTCACTCAATCTGGTTACAAGCACATGTATTCTTCCATGTGGGTCAAATTATGGGTGTTACTCTAACGTGATGCTGAAAACAAACTCAGTAACGTGATCTGATTAACTTTTCACAAAATTGTTTTCCTGCACATCCCAAAGGACGAAAAACATTTGACGGGACGTGAAGGACGACGAGGAGAAGGAATTTCTCTAACAGATTACAGCTGCCAATATTTTGTATTCAGATTACAGTAATCCCCTTTACATAGAATCTGTTACTCCTTAACCATTCACCTCTTTCTCTGGGAGCAATTAAAACAAGCTCTTGAAGCTCCGGTCCAACAGGAAGCATTAGCAGACTTATGACTTCAAAGGCTGAGCTCAAATACACCACAGTGAGATGTGCTTTCAGCCGCCGCTCCTTCACATCAGACAGGCTTTCTTTTCTTCTCCGTAATGCACAATATCAGTTTGGTCTTTAGTGTTATCAAAGAACATGTGGGGAAAACACGGGGAAAATCAACATGTTAATTCCACAGAGAGTCAACAGCTGAGAGCAACAAAAGCCGAAGAGGGAGAAAAGGGATTTGAAGTCAGTCACCGGATCCTGAACAGTTTGATATGCATTTGATTTGCTTACACAACCACCGGCAGTGTTTTCTCATGCATGTGCGTGATATGTAATTTGGCCGAGCAACGGGTGAGAAGCCGACAGGACATAGATTGGCTTGGATTTTTTACAAGCCTGGAGACATTTGTTCCTTCTAAAGCCGTCACACCAAGACTCTCTGCCTCTTATTTCTTTTCTTTAGTGCCCATAAATGTTAATCCAGCAGACACAGAAACACATTTTGCTCTGTTTGACTGCATGCACAACTGATGGTGTTGATACAAAATAAAAGAACTCTATTAAGTTATCTTTATGACTCTGTATAGTCAGCCGTGTGTTTACATCTCCTCCATAAAGCTCTGATTAGTAATTCAATACCGTTTGAATTGTTTTCATTTTAATACCTTGCTAAGACTTTGTGGGAGCGATTACCATATTTCTGAAGCCCCCTCATGTGCACACAAACAGCGTGGCATCTCTTCTAATCCTAACTTCCAGGTACAGAGCCTTTGAGCCAAAGAAGGATGTGAAATTACCAGCAGCCTCATGCTGGTAAATTTGGCTGTGAATGGTAAAATTTTACCAGCCGCTCTGGCAGGAGGCCAGCTCTCATCAGGAGTATTTTTGTCGGTGCTGAAAATCACCTGTGGCTGGGAAAAAAAAGAGAAAGTCATTGTTGTATTTAGCCACTCACTGTCCATTGTGGCCACGGATGAAAAATCTACTTTTCCCGCTCTGATCCTTTGCCACAGTTCGCAGTTTCCAGAAGAGGACAAATGTGCCGTTTCCTTTGTTGTGCACCGCCTCTCACTAGGTCGCCTCATTGCATGCTTACACGCCACTTGAGGCATGCTACCACTGAGTAGGCTAATTGCCTGCCCTCCCCCGCCCCCCAGCCTGCCCTCCCCATTCCCAAAATTCAGCTGTGCCTGGTTCATCCATTTGTCTTTGTGTAATGAAATCCCACAGGCTCCACAAGCTGTATAGCACCCCATCACAGGAGCCATTGAATGCAGAGACGCAGGCTTTTTTTTTGTTGCACTCTTATCACCGGCCTCGTTAATCCCAGACCTCTTCCACTCTGCAGCCCAGTTGCCACTAACGTAATAACGGTAAATCAATGAGACGAGCAGTGGGATTTAACTGTGAAGGGATGGAGTGGGGTAAAGAAAGTGTAAACAGGCTGAAAGAGGTGTGACTGCGTGGGCAAGCTGCTGCATTTCGGCTGTCAGCGTTTCTCCTGCTTATCTGCTCGGTCATTTTGCTTTTACTAGATGCTTGTGAAGAGGCACATGGAAGTGAACTGTAGAGGAGGCTGTGAACTGGAGCAGATGAGTGTTGTGGCTTGTACAACTGTGATTCAGAAATTTACTTTTCAACTAAAATGTAGGAGCCACGTTAAGTTTAGATAAATAAATAAATCATTTCATTGCTTAAGTGAAGTTATAAAAATGTGTTAAAGTTCAGCTAAATTCATTGGTCTAATTCATGATGTAAGAAGGATATTCTGTTAAAAAGATTGCATTTCGGTAGCTTACTGTTCGAGCAGTGAAACAGGTTACTCTCACTCTAAGAGAGAGAGCTCATTGTACTGTGAAAGGTTAGAATTGAAGTCAGTCAGTTAAGGCTTAATTAAGGACTTAATCTTACCATAGTATGTTTTATTGATTAGGAAAACTTGTTTTGAACGATCCTGTAAAAAGAATGAACAAACCTTGGATTAAAGAACTTTGCTTTTTTCATTTTTACATTGGAATCTTGTGGAAGTTTTTTCCTCTTTAGTTGAACATACACAACTAATCCAATGCAATTTAAGCCTTAACTCACCACATAAACTTGGATATAACATGCATGATGAGTCAAATGTTTCTGCAAAGAGGCAGACATCTTTGCCAGTGGTTGATTATCAACGCTCTGCAGACTTGTATCAATGTCTGTAGGTTAAACACACTGACATTCTCCAGTCAGTAGTGCAGCACAGAAATTAACATGTTGTCTTGGAGCGACACCAGCTCTCAAATGTCAGTCAACCGCTGCAAAGGGAAATACCCACTCAGAGGCTTAAAGTTCAGACAGTTTCCACAAATATGTCCAAAAATTGCTTCATCATCCTTTAAAAACTGGAAATGGGCACAATAGCTGCGGCATCATTACAGCTTTCTTTACAAGAAAGTGAAGTTTCAATTTGACTTTAAATTTAATTTCCTCAGCGCTGGATCTTACTGAAAGTACCATTAAAGTCAGGACAACCGGATCCTCCCCTCCTCTTATTAATGATCCACACATGTCCTTGAGGAACAGTTAGCCTTTTCCCTCCATAAGTAATATCCCTGATTAGATGATAACAATGATGATTGTAATGGACTGTCTTCACTTCTCTAATTACTTTGTGCCATTAATATACAATGGCGAGCTCTTACAATCAGCGGTGAAAGCCGGGCAGAAATTACTAATTGGATTTGTAAAAACCATCGCTGCTGTTTTTGTTCTGCAGAAGCACAAAAGATTGGATTCACTTCATCAAGTCAGACACATTACTCCCAACACAAACAAGATGATGTAATGCCGAGGATTAACATAGTCATACCATGCAGCTCAATCCACACGGCAGTACATCTGGAACAAAAGGAAATGTGAGCATGCGGTGGGAGTGATGATATCGTTTCTAGCTCACTGGGCTGTAGTGCTTTTCCAACACGTCCTCATACTAAACGACTGAATAATTCAACCGCCAGTGACTCCCAAAGACACATATACGTATGAGTGTTCTCCAAAATGACATAAAATAAGATAAGATAAGCCTTTATTCCTTGGGGGAAATTTGCAATGCACAGCAGCAAAGACACTTGGACAGTAGTGAAAAAATGAAAAATATAAACAAGCAAAGAAGAATTTACAATTTTAACAAATCTGCACTAAATTATCTCCAAATGTACATGAGATATACATGAGGATATGGCTATGAGAAATATGACCATGAAAGAAATATGACCAATAAAATCAATTAAGTATAAATATGAAAAATATTGCACTCTAAATAAGTATAAATATGAAAAATATTGCACTCGACTATAACAAAATGAGATATTGCACAGCAAATGGAATCTGTAATAAATATAAATATATAGGCAAAAAGGAAAAATATGCAGGCATAAATATAGAGCGTATAGCACAGATGGTGGTGTATAGTCTATTCTATTGTGAGCAATGCTGGTTGTACAGTCTAACAGCTGCAGGAAGAAGAGACCTGCGATATCGCTCCTTTACATATGACCATTGGAAAGTTGCAGCGACAGGCGTACCAGACCTTCATCATCACATTGTAAACATTGTGAAATGGGCACAGTTTGAAGTTTAGGCAACAAAACTACTCTCGAAAAAGATCATGTTCATGGTTTAAATAAGAACATTACACTAACTCACTTAAGTTAAGTTATATATGTGATGTAACTTACCTAACTTAAGCATGTTCTTTTGTGTTGTCCATCGCTCTTTACACAGCACCTGAATTCCCCTGATGCTCCCATCATAATGTCTTTGCCCACTAAAGGTCGCCGCCTAATGACATACTTAAATATGGGTCGTAATAAACTGCTTGCACAAACAATGTAAATGGCCACTTTCCAACTGAAGACGATCTGTGGCTTTTGGTTTTATCTGAATGCACACCAAGAACCACCAATGCACCCTCTCCCAGCAGGAGACACCCCCCCCTTCTGAACACAAGTGTCCACAACATGATGAATGGTACTGTGGCCTACAAGTGGCATCATTTCACCCCCTTGCATAAGCAGAAAACAAGCTTAGCCCAGCACTTTGTAAATTAACTTCAGTATTCGGAGGATGTGAGTGAAGCCTATGGCGTCCTGTAATTCCATTAATTGATACTGTATGTGTTTTCTCTCACGGCAGAGGAGGTGCGCATGTTGCAGAATCATGATGAATTCAATGGGCGCCAGTGGTCAAGAGGTGTTTATTTCATGGGCCCCTGCCCCACTGACAGCCTTTTCATATCTGGACATGATATAGAGCCCTGACCTGGGGACATTACGCTTCTGGAGTGCAAAGATAGCTCTTCCTTTTGAAAGCCAGCAGACCAGCAAATGCAGGAGCCGTGAAGCAGCTAACCCCTCTGTCTTGTGTTTCAGTTCAAAAAAAAAGGAAAAGGAGGGGGGTCTGGAGGTAAAGTGTCATCAAAAGCGGCACAAAAGAGTCAGAGATTACTGTGGTCAAAATAGGTCAAGGTTGCCTGACAGAAGTGGGAGTGTTAGGAATCCATATCTCATCCTCAACCTCCCGCAAACCCAGGTGATTTATTTGACGTAACATAGAGCCGACAGACAGAAGAAAAAAGGAGTTCACTCAGGGGAAAAGGGGGATGATTTAACTTTAAAAATTACAGGCTTTGATGCAGATACTGTATCTCCCACATTTTTGGCCAGAGAGAGGATAGCACTGTCTGTCTGCCTGTCTGTCTGACTGTCCTTCCACCACTTTGGTCCAAACTGAAATATCTCAGCAACTATTGGATGGATTGTCATGAAATCTGCTTCAGACATTAACTATTGAGTTTGGTGACTGCCCTCGTTTTCCCACCATGAGGTTGGCATTTCCTGTTTTGAGTGAAATGTCTCAGGATGGTTTGCCATGATTTTCGGTAAAAGATATTCACTCAGAATGAATTAACACTTCAATGATAATCCACTGACATTTCATCTGGTGTCATCATCAGGTCAAGATTCAATTCATCCAAGACTTAAGTTTATGACCAAATATCTGCAAAACGAATGACATTCAGACTCAACCGTACTTTGTGTTTAGGAACAGTTGTTAACATGCAAAACTGTGGTATTAAACCAAGCGGCAACCTCCGGCGCTGAAAAATGAAGCCAATGCGGAAGTGCAAAAAAGCTACAGTTCCTCGAAAAACCGCTAGAGCAGGCCGCAGAAGGGAGTCAATTACATTTGAGCCCCATGTTAAAATGTCCGATTTTACGACAGAAAAAAACATATTTACAGCCTGGTTCAAAACATGGCTCTAGTCTCATAAGCTGTTTTTCTACTCCATGATGTAACAGCATACATCATTATGCACAATTCATAGCTGTCAATCTAAGTGGCGCCACTTTGATTGACAACTAGCCACTGACGGTCTAAACGGCGTCACCCCGGCTAATTCTAGTCCCTGAGTTTGGGAAAGAGATCGTTGTGGGGTTAGCCGGCTAGCAACGATATTTAGCATTTAACCTAGCTGGTTAGCCGTAGCTAGTTTGATTATTTTGAATAAAGCGACTTTTTTCAGCGGCTTTTTTTCAGCCAATAGCGTTCATTCGACCCACCTCAGCTCCGCCCTCGCTCCACCTCTTTGTCCATATTTGGAGTAACCGGAGGTAGGCTACCAAGATGGCTACGCACTACGATTTGCTTCATTTTTGCTCTTCAGAAACCTATGGGTGACGTCACAGACACTACGTCCATATTTTATACAGTCTATGTATTAAACATGATGAACATTATACAGAACCTGCTTAACATCAGCATAGTTAGTTGAGCATGTTGGCCTGCTGACATTAGCATTTAGCTCAGTCCAGTCGTACAGAGCTGTTAGCGTGGCTACAGTCTTGTTAAGTGTCTCTTTGAGCTATAATGGTCACATAATGAGCTACTTAATGTTTTAAAAACTGACAACTTCCATAAGAAAAATATCCCTTAAATTAAAATATATTGATGCAGTTACTCTTTATCCAACAGTTATGGTCTGTTTTCTTTCATACAGTCACTAAACTATATGTGTTGTCATGAGCGTTTCACAGTAAATCAGAGGTGATGACAGTCCACGCTGCATCATGCCATGCACTCCAGTGAAATGTCAAACCATGAAAACTTCTCTCTCTCTCTCTCTCTTTTTTTCTCTGCAACCCGTCCTCCCTCCACTCCCAGCACACTTGTAATCCAATATCCATTCCAGCATGGAAATGAGAAATAACAAGATTAGGAAACAATTTATATGAATCGTCTCATGTTCACTCGCTGTTTACGCTTTCTCAGGAGGGAAAGGAGACTGCGGTCTCCATGGAAACTGTGGCTGGCCAATGGTGGGTGTTTTCATCCTGACCGTATGACGCGCTGCCTGTTGAGATGGGCATTGAAGTTGGCAGTCGGAGTGTCAACCCATAATTTCCATAGCAAAAAAAAAAAAAAAAAAAGTATGAACCGGGAAAAGTGCATTAGCAGGGAGATTATTTTTGCACAGGCTGAAAACGTCTGGTTTCTCAGGTTCTCTTCATGAGTTTGTTTAGACATGAAATACACCCAGAGCTATATTTAAATACGCGGCTGCTGTCAGAGTCATTAATACTAACAGTGACTTCCAGCTGAAATTACAGTTGAGATGTTTGGTTTTATGATGTGAAAAGTGCTGTGGCAGTGTTGTGAAATTGGATCTGCATTATAGTGTTAAAAAAAAAAAAAAAAAAAGCGCACACATCTGTATTTTTACCTAATAGCTCCCTGGCTTTATTGTCTCTAAAGCACTTTGTAACTACATTTTGAAAAGTGCTTCACAAATAAAGTTTATTATATAATGTAACAGGCATATAGAGCTGAGCCCTGAGGAAAATATGCTGCTCCCTGTTCTGGGCAATATGAGCAGCGGCCTTGAAACTACCTGTCGACATTGATCAGTCACGCGGCGGGCTTTCTCTGAGATGGGACTTGCAGTTATTAGAGCGAGAGGCTGTTAGATGGAGAACCCTGTCGTCCGCTGCCTCTGACAGCTCAGGTAAGCCCTGAGGAAAACTGCCCCCCCCCACCTCCTCCTCCACCCTCCTCGAGCACATCGGCCCTCGCCATCGCTCGAATTTCAAGTCAGCAGGCTGGTGTGATGTATTGGCTCTCACCAGCGCGCTCTCCACCAGAAATTGTGTGGCTGTTCGGAGTCGTCGCTGTGTAAATTAGGACATCAAACCGTACTGTAGATGCATTATTTAAGGGAGCAATAAGTAAGGTTTTTATTGCTCCACGGCAAAAAATGACAATATATCTGCGGGGGGTTTGAAAGGATCAAAACAGATGTCTCGACAATTACTTCGCCGGCTGTAGATTGAAAATGCCTGTTCTGTGTTTAAATCTAAACCTCTCTATACTTTCGTTTTCAGACGCCGAGGGAAGAAGGTTTTTTAGCTGCGAAGCCTCGTCTCAAGCTCGAAAGTCAAATCACACAGCGCACGCACGTTATTATTGCTCTATTTTTCAAGGCGACACATCAGCGCTTCACCTGACGTTTATTCTGGATTTCAGCTGGTAATTGGCTTTCCCCTCTCTGTTGTGATGATATGACTTTATAATGTGCATCAGTTACAGGCCATGATAGCTCAAGGGTACGCCAGGAAGCGTGGGGGCTGTGAAAGAGTCTCCGAGTGGAAATGTTCTGTCAGTGTTGTTAGCATTTGATAGAGATTATAGATTACAAAATGCCCCTTATGTGTAATGATTTTTTACAGTCTGCGGGACGTTGCCTCTTCACAGTTCATCACTGGAGCCCTGTAGTTTAGGCTGGTTTCAGAGGTGAGAGGAAGGAATTTCTCATCATTGGCTTGATATTAATCTTGTGATATTATCCCCGAGATGTAATAAACTTAAATCACAATTCCCTTTTCATTACTTTTTTTTAATGCCGGTTCAGATGTTAAAATCCTTTAATTGCACACAGAAAACAGACAAAGATCAGAAACTCTCAAAAATGAAGTTTATATATTACAAATTTGTTCGGGCAGTCGTGTTTGGAAGGAAATGTTATCGCTGCCAGGGTTATGTTTTGGTGGGAAGGTTTTTTTTTCCATGGAACAAAGTACTTGGTTCCTGTACCTCATTGAAGTGGAAGGGAGGAGGTTGGGGTGGATGATGAAGTGCTGGACTTCGACACCAGGGACTGGATCCTGAAACCCGTTCGGTTGGGTTCAGGCAACAAAAGCATTTGATGGAAAAGCACTTGAAGTGACGGAAAGACTGAGGTTTGGTTTAATCACGCTGTAGCTGCTAAGAGTGGATTTTGTATTGCACATTTATTCCATAATTGACATTTTGAGACATTATGTTGGTAAAAGTACTTTAATTATGAACATATCAGCTTTTATATATTAATACAATATAGATGTAATTTCCCATAGACAGGGTTTATCAGAGGTACATTTACTGCTGTCCAGAAGTTTGTCAAAAATATCTGAAGGATCAGGCAAACACAACATATATCGCTTAGATCAAGAGCCAAACATTTCATCACCACTATAAATATCATTAAGTCATTGAACACATTTAAACCTGTCACCAATTTAAGAGCTTTTCTTTTGCATTAAGGACTAAGTCAGTGGTTCACAGTCTTATTGGCTCATGACCATTTACTGAGGAGCCATGTCCACCACTGTCTGTTCAATTAAATTTTATTTCTATACATATAATATAATGAGCAATTTTACACAGACATTTTATCATGACACTTTTCATATAGAGCAGGTCCAATAACATTAGTCCCAATTTGCATATGTCTACTAGTGGCGAGACGTTCTTTTTTTTTTGTTTTTTTTTTTGTTTTGTTGATTGTTGTTGTTGTTCTCTCTTGTCTATTGTCTTCTGTCCTCACATCCTCCTCTTGTCCTCACATCCCCCTCTCTTTATTCTTTATCTCTGTCCTTTTCCCTCCTGTTCTGGTCCGGTCATCACACAAACCAAAAATAAAAATGTAAATCATACTATGGGAGAAGTATCTCAGACTTCCCTGTAGCAGATCAAAACTGTATGGCACGACTGGGCATCTAGAACATCGCACTATTTGCTCAAGTTGCTGTAACAGAACAGGTTAAAAAAAAAAAAAAGTGGCGAGACGTTCAAGTTCTCTGATCAGATTGTTTCATTTTTATGGGAGAGATTTGAGATGAGTCAGAAAAATTAAACATTTTTTAGGAGAAACATATTTCATCTTCTTTTCTGTCCTGTCAATCATCTCACAACACCTCTGACTTTTCTTGTGACCCATTCCTCTAACTAACATAGGCCGATATTTTCAAACCTACATATCTGATGTTATTTCATGTTTTCCCTCACAATGGACCTGCTTCTCTCTGTTTTCTTTGCTCATCTGTCAATACCAGTCAAGATATTCAAAGGTATCTGAGATATTTCTTAATGGCTCTGTGGAGCTTCGACCCCCGGCGGTCGCTCCCTGCTCCTTCGTATGCTTTGTCAGTATTCCTCTAAACCTCTATTCATACTACCCATCCAGCCGCTGTCTTTAGAAATCCCCCCTGTCCTATAGACCCACACAGCAGGTAATATCTCTCAGGGGCTGCCAACACCGATGTCTTTCAAACCAACAGCCCCATCAGACGACATCAGAAAGCAGCCCGGGGTGTGTTCATCCATTTGCCAGGCCCCTCCACTGTGGTCGTGCTCCATCAGGAGGCGGGTACCCCCTAAGACTTGGGAACCCATTTAATCAATGGCAGAGATTACAGTAGTCACGACCAGCTGGCGCCTGCTCGACACAAACATCTTTGGTGTCCATGCAGGGGCCTGTTACCCCACTGCCTTCCCTGCGTCCCCCCTGACTGTGCCGGGGCAAAGACCACCAATAGTCTGCAGTCAGACGCTGCGCCTTATGATTGACGGCGCTGTTGTGTCACGTCTCGGCTGCATAGTTTACCCTCACAAAGCCGCTTACAGCGCATTGTGAAAGCAGAAGTCGTGAACTTGTGTTTACCTTCACGTGGCGATTTGTTTGCGGTTCTGCGTGTTGTGCTGTTTGTCTCGAGTTTGTTTTGGCTGCTTCTCGCGGCGACGCCATCAACACAAGGTTTTGCACACATCAGATTTGTGATTAGGTGCTGCCTTCGCTCCTGTGTTTTGAGATTTTCTCTCGCTTGGCACCCTGTCGACAGGATTTCCATATTTCCCAGCATGCACAAAATAACATTCTGAAAGAGACATCTTTATGGCTCCGTGTTAATTTTTCAGCGGCGGAGATTCTTAAAATATTCACGGTCATATTGGGTAAACCTTGGGCTCCGAGGTTGCCAAGGAACTGTTAATAGAATTTGTTTTCCGCAGCAGCTGCTCTCCTGAACTCGGGCCTCTATACAACGTCTCTGCTGGACACCATCACATGAGCCACTGCCAGTTTGTCAGGTTTTTCAAAGTGGCTTATTTATGTTCATTCAGAAAAAACTTTTCAGAAGAAGTTTACCTTTAGAGTCAACTACTTTATTAGTCAGGAATAAAGTGATTTTATCAGAGTAAGTAACAGTGCTTGTTGGAATAAAGTGCTTTATGTTTGTATGCTTTCATATACTTGAATCAAATGAGTGTGTTATGAAAGGTGTCATTCATCACCTTGTAGTTCCCTTCAGCTCCAGAGCATCTTTTCACCAGCACTTTTTGTTTCACTGCCCACATTTCGGTTCCTTCTCTCTGCTCTCATCGGGCTTGTTTTCAGCCACAGGAGGCAGCTCTGACAACTCGCTGTTCACTACCTGCTCAGCACCAAAAAAACAAAATTGCAGTTGGTGAAGCTAGTGGAGCATCAAGTTGGTGGAGGCCAAAAATAGCTTCAATGAAAGTGAATGGATTTACATCATAGACTGTATAAAATATGGATGTAGTGTCCGTGACGTCACCCATAGGTTTCTGAAGAGTAAAAATGAAGCAAATCGTAGTGCGTAGCCATCTTGGTAGCCTACCTCCGGTTACTCCAAATATGGACAAAGAGGTGGAGCGAGGGCGGAGCTGAGGCGGGTCGAATGAACGCTATTGGCTGAAAAAAGCCGCTGAAAAAAGCCGCTTTATTCGAAATAATCAAACTAGCTACGGCTAGCCAGCTAGGTTAAGTGCTAAATATTGTTGCTAGCTGGCTAACCCCACAACGATCTCTTTAACAAACTCAGTGACTAGAATTAGCCGGGGTGACGCCCTTTAGACCGTCAGTGGCTAGTTGTCAATCAAAGTGGCGCCACTTAGATTGACAGCTATGAATTGTGCATAATGATGTATGCTGTATATTTTAAACCAACGCCTTATAAAAAAAT